>JBBPBX010000991.1:3549-49958 GCA_038048925.1 Garcialebias charrua | reverse complement strand
AGCATTGGGTGAAATCATTGGGTGAAATAATATTTCATGATAAATGTGTGTGTGTGTGGGGGGGGGGGGGTCCAAACAAATATTTTACATACATTGTTTTCAATTTACGCTTTGTTATTTCCGAAGAGTTTATCAAACTGGTGCCCTTTGTATGACTCCATACCCACGAAGTAGCTGGTGTAGTGGCAGAGAATCGGACTTGTCATCCGAAGGACCCAGGTTCGAACCCCGGCCATGACACACCATCTTGGGGTGTCTATGAGTGCACATCTATTTTCCCAGCTCCCCGAGCGCGACTACGCTGCTCACTGCACCACCTGGTGGTGGTTGGGTTAAATGCAGAAGACCAATTTCGTCTGTCAAGTACAGTATGGGAACATACAAATGTGACAAATTATTATTATTATTATTATTAGCTCTCAGTTTCGAAAAGGTTGGTGACCCCTGGTGTAGAGGCAGGACAGCCGACTCGGGACCTGAAAGTCCCAGGTTCGATTCCCTGTCACTGCATACCTCGTGATGTCTCTGGGCAGCACATCTCATCCACAAAATGCCCCCCGGGCACTTTCAACAGCTGCCACTGCACCACCTGGTGGTGCATGGATTAAATGCAGAGACTATTGCCATTGTATGGAAACATACAGTGATGACATTATTATTATTATATGATGCAACATAATTTTCCAATACAATACTACCCAATGTCATGAAATACTAATACTGTATATACTACACAAGTTTATACAATTTTGAACATTAAAATACTAGACAAAATGCTCAAATTTGATGCAACACAACAAGGCAATATGATACACTGAATACAATTAAATATGATGTAATATAATACAATATGTGTCAAAATCAGTTTTTTTTTTATTTGGTTATTTTTGTGTTTTCATTTTGTGTCTGCTTTCTTAGTTCATTTTGTCTCCTTGTGTTTAGTTGTTTGCAGTGGTGGGCGCCGCTAATTAAAAAATTAGTTCCACAATTTCTAAAACGCTTATTAATTTTTTTAGGTCCACAATTTCAAAAGCACAAATGTCTTATGAAAATTAGGGGAAGCTAATCTAATCCGCTATTTATATATTTCTATATATATATATATATATATATATATATATATATATATATATATATATATATATATATATATATTTATATATAGCCGGCAGCGTTATCAATATTTGCACTACACTGCCAACTGAAAAGTAACAAAAATGATCCTAAAAGGATGAAATTACAAAAATCAAAGGATTTATTTAATACTTTACGTACATATATTCTATTCGGCCACGAAATTAACAAAAAATAGAATGATCTTTTAATCCCTAAAACCACGTTTAAATCTCAAATACACGGGTGTGTCGCCACCGCATTTATACATAAAGTAACCCAAATACATGAAACTAACGACTCGCCGTCGAATGGTCGACACAAAACACACAATAAACTCCTCCGGCCACGTTAATTTGGCTTGAAACAGCGGGGTTCTCTACGGATTTATCCATTAGTAACCCAGCACTACCGGTGTAACAGGCAGACACAGTTAGCGTCTATAGGTAGTCAACAGATTTAATGAAAAGTAACTAAAATACATAAAAATAACGACTCACCGTCAAATGGTCGACACAAAACCCTCAATAAAATCATCCGGCCACGTTAATTTGGCTTGAAACAGCGGGGTTCTCTACGGATTTATCCAAGTACCCAGCACAAACAGTAGTCACAGTTCACCCGAGTTCACCTCTGAGTGACCCGGAAGTTGTCAAGATGGAATACATAGTTCCCACACACGTGACTAGAATTCTAGAATTCTGGAATTTCCGCCATTTTAGTAGGATAAACCGACGCGAGCAACCAGAGCTACTCTTGACCAAGGCGCTGTGGTTGGAGTTGAGTTGGAGGAATAAATGTCAGACGAAGCGGTACTGCCCCCTGGTGGAGAAGGGCAACAAGTTGTGAGTTGGAGAAATAAATCATGTCAGACGAAGCGGTATTGCCCCCTGGTGGAGAAGGGCAAAAAGTTGTCACGAAGAAGTTACTCTGAGTGTCCACAACGGAGCAGATTCGCAGCTTTAAATTCATGGATGGATGCTTAAGATCCAGTAACAGAGTTGTGAAGGACGTCCAGAGCTCGTCATTGCTGTCTTCATGTTAATAACAGTTCTGGTGAATGGCAGAGTAAGTGATTACACGTAGATGTGACGTCCCTCGTAGCTATAGCAGCTAAGCTAGCTCTTTGCTAATGGTGTTGTTTACTGCGTGCTAAGCTACGTAGCTTGAGCTACAGTAAATATAACCGATTTTTAACATAACAAAGAATAGCTTAGCTAATGTAACTTGTGCCACAGTAAATATCAGCCATGTGTACTTTAGTAAAAGCTACATCGGCTATGCTAATCTGTGCTACTTTTTTATTTTTTTATCTGTGCTACTTTAAAGCATAGATATTAAAGATCGTTGCTTCAGCTTAACTGATGAGCTTGTTAGTAAGGATGGCTGATATTTCTCACATTACATTATTTATTTAGCCTATGACTGCCTTTCATACTTAAATTAGTGTTAACAAAATAAATTATTTATAATTATTTCTCAGTCATAGTATTAACGTTTCTCAGTAAATGTCAGATATTTATTTTCCACTGTGATTTGCCTTTGTTAATAAAGTTAGTGGTGAAAAGTTACAATTTGGTAACTCCTTTTACCGTAATCCATTAGTTAAATATTGCTTTAAACCCTGAAAGCATTTTGTTTTCTCTTTCTGTGTAAGATGCTGAGTCCCAGGAGATCGATGAAGCTGGATGGATGAAAGATGGATGAATCTGCTTTTCAAATACATTTGGTGTTGCTGTGAAAACACACATTGCTAAATGAACGTGTGCTTACCTTTAGTTTGAATAAAACAGTTGTACCAAGTTTCACCTTGTTTATTTCAATAATTAAGTTGTTGTTTAATGTCCAATAATGAGAAGTTCTACTGCACATAAATAAAACCTACATGTAGTGATTGTTCTTAATTGGCAACTTAACTTACCAGTTTAGTGTTAATTATTAACATGTACAAAACATAAAAACATGCATGTTCCTGTTCATCCTCCAGTAGTAGACTGATAAAGTTCAGAATAAAAGCTATAATTATAAATTCAAAACAATTTAAACTGAATACAATATGAGAACTGTGGGTGATTTTATATATTTTAATGAAATGATTAATCAAAACACTCTTCAACAAGAAACGATGCATCCGAGCGCAGTTTCTGATTTTAAACAAATGAACAGATTTCTCATCATGTGGGACCATCCGACTGGAGCAGCCAACCCCTCCGGATCTGAGACTGGACCCGGGTCTACGAACTATTCACTCATCTGTACCTTAAAAAAATGAAAAGATTAGTAAACATTGTCATTTTTTGCATCACAAAGTTTAAAATAAGACTCCAAGTTTGCTACTCAAAGTATAAAAAATAAATACAGTTGCACCTAACAGCTATCGTACCGGTAAGTGTGGCTGTCAACTTCAGTGTGGGGTTCTGGTCACGAGTGACGGAAGAATGGAGCGTGAGCTTGACAGACGGATTGGTGCAGCATTTGCAGTATTAAGAACCTGTTAATGACCAGATCATTTTTATTATGTCTTGAAACATTAAAGCCTGAAATGGACTGAAAGAGGGTGGACATTTTTTAAACAACTAACACATTGTGTACCTAAAATGTCATTTCCTCCAGGATGACTGGCAGCTAGTTTGCAGAGCTGCAGCAGACTCAGGACCAGCTTCAGTAACACCCTATCAGTAGGATTAGCTGCAGAGGACAAAAAGAAAAAAAGTTTTTATATACAACAGGTTTTTATTCATGCAAAGTTTGTTTTTGTGGAATCACACCGTGACATTTTCTGAGCAGCTCTCGGATCTGCTCTTTGTTGTGAGTTTTGCTTGTTGCATTACCTGTCTCAGTTTGAGACAGTTTATCTGTCATTAACGTGTGTGTATCAGCCTGATGTCACAGGGTAAATAAAGGTTCAAAATAAATCATTAACAAGCAGCTTCCTAACAACAAAGAGTCTAGGATAAACACGGGTGGGACACCTTGTTCCCGTGAGTGTTACGAAGTGGAGGTTAGCATTAGCATAGCGTTGCTAAGCTAACGTCAGTAACAGACAGTAACAGAAGAGCAAGAAACTGAAAAAACTGTTCAAACACACACAGTTTCGCAAAATTATTCACATAGAATCTTTGTTTACCTGACTAGAAGTGATCGGAGCGTATTCTTGATGTTGTGGAGGGCAAATCCTTCCGGTTGATATTACACAGCCAGTAACCTACGCTGCCACTAGTGGTCAGGAAAGGAAGTATTACCAACCAAAATGGCGGAAAACCCGAAATACCTCTTATGTGACGTCACGTGGGAACTATGTATAGTCAATTTTTAGTAGGGGGATAAAGAAATCGACCGTTTTTTTATTGCGCATTTAATTATCGTTTTCATTGTAACTATAATTATTTTTATGTTAAATGTACATTAACAAGCATGAGCAATGTTAGTGATGTAGGTGACTGCACGGGGCGAGGCGGGGCCGGGGCCACTGCTGAAATGGGACCCCCAGGCATTTACCTACATGGTAGAGCCGAGTCTGTTCTCAGCTCTGCCCCCCTCCCCCTCACACCCTTTCCTCCTCTGCTGTTTACGGTGGGGAAAAAGGTAAAACAAGCAGCATAAGAGCTTGTAAATAAGTTTATTGGTTTTTACTGATAGATAATTAGTTATTAGCGGTACTGCATTTTAAATAAAAATAGCACAAATCCGCTTATGAATTATAAAAGTTAGTCAATTCACAAAAACGCTGACAAAAAGTTTAGGTCCACTGTAAGCGGAATAGCGCTTTAGCGCTCTCTAGCGGTCTGTGCCCACCACTGGTTGTTTGTTCCACATCGTTATCATGTGATGCAGTGAATGAGTCTACATCCTTAAATATGTTTTTCTACTAGAAATATCCATCCTTCATAAACACACAGACTAACGTGCGTCAGTAAAATAATCTGAGATCATTGTGTACTGGTAGAGATGTGTTGTTGGGAGCTCTGCTAATCTCCGTCACCCACATTCAAGCAGCCAAAACCTGCATAAAAGTTGACCATTATGACTGAATGAAGCCTGATCTCTTTGTGTTTGTTTACCGGAGCTGGTCCCCCCATGAAGGTTAGACCATGCAGGATATGACATCATCGCAAAGCGTTTGGGAACACGGTATGGGAACACAAACTGAAGTCATGTCAAGTAAAATACATTCAGAGAAAGTGCAGTAAGAGTTTTAGGTGTTCCTGTTGTTCTGTGGGCAGTAGGAAGTGCACGTGTCATTAAGTTGAATTCTTTTGTGGTAATCAATACAGGCTGTTAAAGCATTTCTTCCCCCCTTCCCCTCCTCTGATTCATTGTAATGCAGCGCCGAACACTTTCCACATAGCCTTGACAAAGGCTGCTTGTACTCCAGTAGACCTTGGGCCGGGAGCCTTTGTGGCAAAAGTTTGTGACCTCACTCCTTCCCTTTGTTAGACAGACTCACATAACACAAACAACTGGAATTCAGGGGGAAACAGTCAAAGAGTAAAAGACATCCATCTGGATGCAGTATTGCTCTATTTACAAACACATCTAATGCCCTTTTGCGCAAATGGGCACATACAGTACAGTATATGGTTAATGCACAGAAACATGTACACACACATCATGCATAAACAAGCTTATTGTGCCCTAGTCCGGCTTTTCATAATGCTAATGGCCTCGATGCTCTGAAAGCATGGAGAAATAAACACAAAGCTGGCTAACATGTGAGCGAGCGAGCTGTGAGCTGTGTTCTGAATGGATCTGTGTGTTTGTGAAGGAGCCAGGCTTTGTCACAGCCCTCCACACACACATTGAAGCTTCCAGAAAAAGGCCGCGTTTCAATATGGTTTTGTAAGGTCCTCACAAACAGGGGCTGAAAGCGGATAAGCTTTTCACTGGAGCTCAAGTTACATCACTTTTTCTCTTTGAATAATGTTTTGTTCCAGTCGATTTTTAGAAAACTGAGCTGGTTTGCTCTGAGAAAAACAAACGGGAACAACAGTGATAATGAGTAACGACCTAATAATGACGGTTAATGACGGTGGTCGTTTGTTTCCCTGACTCACCGTATTTATCCAATAAAATAACATCTCTAATGAAACAAACACTGCAATGATGACCTACAACTATTTAGGTTGAAGCCAGTTTTCAGTATTTTTGCATTTTGAAATTACTGTAATAAAAAAAAATCCCCTGCAGCAAACAAACCAGAATATCTCTTCCCAAGTTTTTTTTTTTCCCACTGCTCCCACAGTTTCTCGAGCTATTTTAGGCCACCTTGAACACAAAGCACATTTAAAACCTGCCCACAGATTTTCCACAAAGTTCTAGTTAGTGGACTGTGACGGCCGTGAAACACCAAACTGTTTCCATCGCTGCTTTGTAGTGGGTCTACAAGAGCAACACAGGGAGGATCATTATCCTGTTGAAGGTTACCCGTTTTAATAATTTATTGTGAGACTGCATAAACTGGATTTTTAAAGCAACCGTTTAGAGAAATCCACAGCTCCTTTTCCTCAACCACACCCCTTGGAGAATGGTTCAAATTAAATTCAAATGCATACCGGTACACCTTTTCTTCACAGCTTTTAGCTCGTCCCAGCTTCAGGCTTCCAAATCCTGTTGGTTCACCACTATTGTTGTAACACAGTCAATCAGGCCTTTCTGCTCGTTCAGAACTCCACAGCCTGAGCAGCTTGACTTCCTCCGTTACATCTGGAATCTGAAAGCTGTACAAAATCACCACAATACAGTACTGTGCTGCAGAAGCAGGTCTAGTCCGTGCCACAGCAGATGGAGGTTCAAGTTCAAGTTTCTTTATTGTCATTGGCATCACATGTGGTACATGAGGTGGAATGAAATTGTGTACTCAAGTTCACAGTTACACCCAAAAATAGCAAAAATATAAAGTGTAACAAGAAACAGTACAGGTAGTCCTCGACTTACGACGGAGATCCGTTCCTACGCTGCGTCGTAACCCGAATTTCGACGTAAGTCGGAACATACATAAATACTTCACCTTATACATACAGTACTGTATTTTACCAAGCACTTAGCCTATCCTAACACAGTACCCTACATAATTATCAAAACACACATACATTTGGGAGCCATAATGAAGGGGAAAAAAATAGTAAATTTTCTACTGGGATTGCTGCGGTGAAGCCGTCCGTCCCTCCTCCGTATTCTCTATTGCGTTTACGACGTAAAACTGCAGTAAAACCAGAAACTGCGTAACTCGGCTTTTCAAAATAAAATTTCAATACATATATATATATACATGTATATTTATTTTTATGGTAGATTCGTCGTAACCGCGAAACATCGTAACTCGAGACCGTCGTAAGTCGAGGACTACCTGTAAATAAGTGTCTAAGATATACCGGTACACTAAACCAGGGGTCACCAACCTTTTCGAAACTGAACGCTACTTCGTGGGTACGGAGTCATACAAAGGGCACCAGTTTGATAAACTCTTCGGAAATAACAAAGCGTAAATGGAAAAAAATATATAATAAACATATTATTAAGAACATATTTTTAAGATAGACATTTTAAAATATATATAAATACACAAAAAGAATAACAACTGAATAAAATGAAATTTTAAATGCAGCTTAGTAGGTGAGTTGTGCTATTTTTAGAACAGGTCCGGGGGCACCTCAAATGGTCCTTGGGGGCACCCGGGTGCCCGCGGGCATCATGTTGGTGACCCCTGCACTAAACACTAATAATGTAAGATTATATGGTACACTGCATATTAAACAACAGCCCAAACATGAGTCTGTAGTGAGTAGATGGGTATGTAGGTGTGGAATGGACTAAACTTACAAGTTTATAAACAAATGGCCGATGGTCAATGGCCGATGGTCAATGGCCGATGCACATCTCTCTTTTAAATCACATATCGAAACTTGATAAAGAAACTGAAATTAAAACAGTTTCTTTATCAGAAATAGATCTAGCTTAACTCTGAATGCCAGAAAACACCTTGTAACTGCTACCTTCCTATCAGCCATTGATTATGTTGACATTATTTAAATGAATGCCTCTGCCAGCTGCTTACAGATGTTGGATGCTGTCTACCATGGGGCGCTAAGATTCATAATTGGTTGTACCCATCACTGCACCTTGTGCTCACTGGTCAGTTGGTCATCATCATTTACACGTAGGCTCTCACACTGGTTCATTTTCATCTATAAATCCCTCTGCTACTTTCTTATATCTCCTCCCACATGTCATGTTGTCAGTGCAGTTACAGCGTGCGTTCTCAGGCCATCACTACCTGCAGCGTTCCCTCAATGTGGACTGAACTTGGCAAGACGTTTTCCTACTCAGCTCCTGCCACCTGGAACATCTTGCAACAAGAACTGAAGTTGTCCTTGGTTTCTTTAAGGAGTTTCAAACATTTGATAATGTCAATAGAAAAATCAAAGCAGATATGTTCTTGTTTTTAGTACAGGTAGTCCTCGGGTTATGATGGTCTCGAGTTACGACGTTTCGTGGTTACGTCACACATCTCCATAAATTAAAAAAACTATTGTTTTGAATTTTTTTTATTTTGAAAGCCGAGTTCCGAGTTCCTTCCGGTTTTGACGGCAGAAGCAGTAGCTTGACAGCGGAAAAACACAGAAAGACCCGCTCTGGACGGAGCTTCACGGCAGAATCAGCAAAGCAGTGGACAGTGCAGGCGGAGATTAAACGCTCTGGACAGAGGTTGACGGCGGTTTTACAACGGAATACGGCAGATGGACCGATCTGACGGCGGTTTTACGTTGTAAACAAATATTGGATGGACGGACGGAGAGAGGTAGGCCCCGTACAGCAAACTACTGTAGTTAGCCAGCTAGCTCCCTTTATGTGAATGGAGCCATAGGGAGGATGGAGACGATTCAACTTGCTCCTTCGTCTTTAAACAGAGGTTGATGGCGGTTTTACAACGTAATACGGAAGCTGGACGGCAGATGGACCGAGCTGACGGCGATTTTACATCGTAAACAAATATTGGATGGACGGCGGTAGGCCACCATACAGCAAGCTACTGTAGTTAGCCAGCTAGCTCCCTTTATGTGAATGGAGCCTGCTAGGTAGGAGGGAGACGATTCAACTTGCTCCTTCGTCTTTAAAAACTGTGTTAGGATAGGCTAATTGCTTGGTAACTGTACAATACTGTACAGGTTGTTTTTTCAGTATGTTCCGACTTATGTCGAAATTCGCTTTACGACGCCACGTAGGAACGGAACTCCGTCGTAAGTCGGGGACTACCTGTATTTCACCCTGTTTTATGGCACCCTGAGTTATTGTTTTATACACTACTGTACTCTTGTTTTACTGTAACTGCATTTTTACTGCAGTTTATTTTTGTCATTGTTTGCTGTTATTGTTGTCTGTACTTTATATGTTCTGTCTGGAAGAGGTCTCTCTTGTAAATAGTCCTCATGGCTCAATGAGACTAGCCTTTATAAATAAAGGTTGAATGAATGGCCACAAAAATAAATGGCATTAAAACTTTTGTTTGTGGCAAAATCCTGAAATATATCTGTAACGCCAATAAGTTTGTTTCTCTTTTAGAAGGATTTACAACTAAACGATAATGTTAAAGCATGTAGTGTTACATGAATCCCTGTGTAATGTATGAGATTAGAGATGATTCAAGCAGGTAGCGATCCACTTTGGTTTTAGCCCCACTGCTGTTGGCTTGTCAATCCACTCATGCCTGATCAATACGTCTCCAAACGGAGGTCGCTCAAAGAGCTATCTGCAACAGGTTATATGATATTTATCCATAACCTTTCCAAGCTTTAAAATATCTGAACTTGCATTTTGATCCACACTACCTGCGCTATGAGGTTTCTACTTACCTACCATGATAACATCTACTGGTGTAAGTGACACTGACCTTTATTCTTAGCACCAGAACCTCACACTGTCAGACACACAGACACCAGACCTGCGTGTGTTTCTCACAGCCGCACAGTGAGATGTAAAGCAGCTATGCTGGCAGTTGTCTGTGCAGTAACCAGAGAGCGGAACAGACCCGAGCAGGACTTCAGCTATAACACCGCGGTGGGGGTGCCCGTGTGTCTGTGTGATGGAGGTGGGGGAGCAGAGAGGCACAGCCTGCTGAGCCAGGCCTCTCATTATGTGGCATGTAATCTGAGCTTTTGGGGCCCGGGCTGGCCCTCTGACTGAGCTGAATGGGGGTTGAGCGCCTGGCCCCCACTGTCTTTCCTGCGCTTTCACTCTGCTTAGCTCGGCAACTCTGATTATAAACCAGGAGGGTGGGTGTTTTGGAGCATGGTGGGGTTGGGGAGGACTGATGGGTAAACAGGACAGGTTTAGGTGGATCAGAGGTGGTGGAGTTTAGGCTTACCATGCTATGATATATGGGTTTATGAAGTTTGTAGTTTAAGGAGCACTGACATGACCTCGCCTTTAATTAGATGTTAGGAAGTGAAGTCTATCATACACACAATATACAATTAGATTGTCTTTAAAAAGCAGCATTTTGAATCATAGCATGCACAACTGTAAATGTAATACTGTAAATGTAAACAGTAGTATGACTGCCTATAGTCATACTACTGTTTACATTTACTGTTGACATTTATTACTACTGTTTACATGTATTACTACTGTTTACATCTAGACTTTTTATATCTACACTACTGCTGATATACAGTATATATTCTTTTTACTAGCCTTATTGCATAATGCCACTTTGTTTCTATACCAATATCAACTACCTCATACATATACTGTGTACATTAACCCCATATGCTGCTTTGTCACTCTTTACAAATGTCAAATGCCAGAACCTTCATTTATTTTATAGATATACTTTTTATACTTTATACTTCGGGACTATTTCATTTTTGGTGTTGGTGAAACTTTTTATACTTTTATACTACTATGGAAAACTACTATGCAAAAAACTCAGGACAGTACTAAACTTTTATTATTTCATTTAATGCTTGTTTAATTGTTTAGTGTTTAAATGGTTACTGTTGCACCGAGGGACTGAGAGAGAAATGCAATTTCAATCCTGTGTATGTCCTGTACATATTGCAGTTCTGACAATAAAGTTGACTTTGACTTTGACTTTGACAACCAAGTTCATCATGGACTGTAAAACATACTTTGTATTAAAGCTCACAGTAATGGAAAAACACCTCTTCCTATTTCTGAGAGATATGTTTATTTTCATATGGTGGTTTATTACATGACGGGTGTGATTTATTAGGACCCTTAGTGGTGTTATATACACATATTTCAACGCTGATAACAGTGTGAGAGAGTTTTTGTGTGTTTGTTTGGCTGTGATGCTGACGTCAGCTTTGCAAAGGTGCATGCATGACCTTGCATTACCTCAAACTAAATGGGGGCCTCTGCACAATGCATATGATTAATTGCTACCTTCCATTTCACTCGTGGGTTAAGTCATGCGGATTGTGCGTGTTTTTGTCTATGTGTGTGTGCGGGGTGGTCAGTGTTAGGATGACAACCTTGTCCCTTACAGCTAATGAGGCCCAGCGACCAATGTCCCGAGCCTCAATAGTGTTCTTGATTTTAGAGCATTAGCCAAACACAGCAGGCGCCCCATTCATTTGCTCTGACACAGAACGTCTATTTTCATGCCTGCTCTGCGTATTGCATCTCTCACGAGGCATTTAAAACTACAGTTTAGGAAAACAGTTATAATGACTGAAAGAAAGAAAAAGAGAAAAACTTGTAACGTGTTCCTCTTTCTCACTGGCAGAAGTAGGTCTGTCTTTTATGAAACCAGCACAAGGGTAGGTTGTGTGTTCATGTGTGTACGGTATCTTGTGTGATGTGTGAAAGGGGTAGGTGGTGTAGCCCAGGGGGGTTCCCTGCCAGTCTTTATGCATTGCTGTGTTTACTTTCTGTAAGTTGTAATTGGAGGAATGAGTCACTCTGGGGCTCTCTGGGGGGGAAATTATTAATTTATACTCACTTTTGCCAGACGAGTTTTAGAAGCAAAACAGAAGCAAGAAGAAAGAAAAAGACTTCAGGGGAAGTTTTGTTGTATGTTTGGATAAATCCCCAAACTTCATGCATATGAACAGATAGTTGGCCTAAATGAGTGGTTTAGTATGAATTCCATTCATTCAACCTTTATTTATACAGGTTAGTCTCATTGAGCCTCGTGGACTCATTTACAAGAGAGATCTATGTCTCAGGTACATTTGAGTACCGTATTTTCCAGACTATAGGTCGCGGTTTTTTGCCTAATTTGCATGCCCTGCAACCTATAGAGAGTTGAGACCTGTTTATGGATTTTTTCCCCATATTTTTAGACCAATTTTTGGCTCAGATATGACCGTTTTTCATTTTGGCAAAAAATGGTGCAGTACCACTTATGTCCGCTAGGGGACACTTCCAGAGAGTCCACCGACCGTTTCCAGCTCATGTGTCCGAAAAAGCCTCCTCTGCTCGGACTGACTCTGTCACTGCCCGGCCTCCTGCTCTGGAGGTAACTTCTGTTAGCTCTGTGTTTGTAGCTGTTTGTTAGCAAGATAAGTCAAGAACCACAGGACAGATTTTTATCAGACTTACAGAATGTAATCACTGTATGGACATTTACAACTGACTAGCTTTATGAGATGTTTGAGATAAAAAAAATGATATTTTTAGCATCGTTGTTAGCGGTTAGCTACCGTAAACGGATACTATTTAGATAAATATCTCATAAACCACTCGGCAGATATTTTTTCAGCTTACACAATGTAATTATATGGGTTTCATTTACAAACTGTTGACCTGTATGAGACATTTGAGATAAAATTTGTTTTTTTATTCGTCGTTTTAGAGACGCACTCGTGACGTGTTAGCTTCGTTTTATTTCCGTGTATATTTTAGCAAATAGCCCATAAACCACTCTGCAGATATTTTTTCAGCTTACAGAATGTAATTATATGGGTTTCATTTACAAACTCTTGACCTGTATGAGACATTTGAGATAAAATTCGATTTATTTATAATTTATTTTCGCAGTGCACGCGACCGTTTGGAAGACGTCAAACCGAAACAATTTAAATCCAGCAGATTTGACCATTTCGTGAATTTATCAAGGAACGGTTAAGCTCAGGAACCCTTGTGCTATAATGTCAGCTATAATTTTTAGCAAACAAATAATTGTTTTTACCGTGTTAATCTTCTTAAAAGCCTTGCTGTGCGCTCCTGTGGCAGACATTTGCAACAGAGCTAAACACTCGATTCACATTTCCGGGTTGTCTCAGCGGTGACGCGTCACGTCAGCGGTGGATGACGCGTTACGTCGGCGGTGACGTAGGTGCGATCTATATTAAGGTGCGACCCGTTTATGGATTTTTCTAATTTTTTGGCAATAATTGGACAAAGCGACTTATAGTCCAGAAAATACGGTATGTATGGATTTTTTTCACAGGTTCTGCTCATTTTCCCTCAGCTTGGTTCTGCATCTCGTAGCTGTGTTTTGCAGTGAGGAGGGTAGTAGTTGTCAGCCCACGCTGCTTTGTGAGTCAGCTGAATCACCTACAATCGTCACAGCGTGCCATTTGACGGCAAACAAGAGAGCAGCGAGACTCATGGGTAGTGGTCAAATGGGAGGGAGGAGGTGTAATACGGGTTCTCAGGATCAGATGGGTGGAGTTCGTGTGAAGATGGACATTAAAGTAGGTGTTTTTGGTTACCGAGTCACCAATTTCACCTCCCAGAACGGTGGTTACTGTGAGACATCAAGATTAGGACACCGAGCTGAAAATCATGTGGGTGTGCAGCTCATCCACAAAACATCAGGGTCTCTTTATTTACAGCTTTATTAAGGCAACAGGCACTTTGTTGTCATGGTTACCATGAAATCTGAGGTGTTGGGTAAACCAATTCTAATGATCACAGACGACTGACAGGTGGTGTAAGAACATCATCTACAATCTATTTTTAAAGGTGCACTTAGGGTTTTGCTCTCCTCCGACACACACACACACACACACTTTGAAACTCTTTTCTAAGTATGTACTGTAATGGGATTCTTGCATCACTTTGAGTCAAGAGATTAAACTTATATTGTTTAGAATCAATGTAATTATATTTTCATTTCTGTGATGGCTTTTAAAGATGATGCAAAAAGCATTAGACAAAAATCATAAAATAAGCACAAAATATATATATATATTTTTTAAATTTTTTATGGTCATGGAGCGAGTTTGTGCATCTTCAGGTGCATCACGTTCATTTGCTAGTTTGCTGTAAATTTGAAAAAAAGAGCGTGGGCCCCAGTTGCACTCGCTGACAGTAAGATAAATGATGATTTTTGTGTTTCTCTCACTGGTGGGACATACGGGCATAATTTGAAGAAATGAACTGGGGAATTTTAGCTGAGAGGATGGTAGGTGTGTGAGGTCTCGGATCAGTTTGAACTGCTTTTTTGAAGTATGTTGTGTAACACCTAAAGAGAACCTGCACCATCCGTCGTACCAGTAGTTGTGTTTTTATGGTTTTGAAACAAGACAGTTAGATAACAATTAATTTTATGCATATTTTGCAGAACCTTTAACATAACATAACAGTATTAAAAAATAAAAATAAAAATAGCTAACAGAAGCAAGTAAATTAAATTACAGTCGTCCCTCTTGACTCATTTTTATCTGTCGTCTGGAGAAATGTGTTTGGAGTCAGGGGCCTGTCGCTTCTGACTGGGAACAGCGCTGTTGACTCATGTTCTTATTCTTAGCACACTGCATCAGATGTCCACTTTGTATAGCTTGGCTGGTTTACTATCTATTTCAGTCCTCCTCTAAGGAAAACATGCTGTTAGTGGCAAAGGAGGTAAGGGTAAAATAAAAAGAGTATAAGAAAGTAAAGATACATTGTGAAACCACACTGTGGCTTCAGTAAACTTGCATTTCAGAGTATATTTCACTATTATTGAAAAATAACAGCAAAACAAAAGTTTAAGTTGAGTACAAGCTAAGAACAGTTTTGACTTTTTTTTCTTTATCTAAGAAAAAAAAAAACAAGCTTACAGATGTTTGACCAATCACAGCTCCATGCTATTTATATTCTTAAACCTTAAATTTCAGAAAGCACTTTCAAAGTCAAATTCAAAGTTTACTTTTTGTCACATACCTTCCTCTCTTGAGTTACATGTAGATAGAAAGTTGTACTGTTCCTTTGTTTAAATTTTAAAGTTGATAATAATTAGCAGCTGTAGTTGGAGTCTTCATCTTCTTCTTTTGGCTTTTCCCTCTTCAGGGGTCGCCACAGCGAGTCATCCTCCTCCACCTCACTCTGTCCTCACTCCAACTACCTCCATGTCCTCTCTAACTGCATCCATGTCTCTCCTCTTTGTCTTTTTCCTGGCAGCTGCATTTCTAACATCCTTCTACCAATATACCCACTGTCCCTCCTCTGGACATGTCCAAACCATCTCAGTCTGGCCTCTCTAACTTTATCCCCAGTTGTTCAACATGTGCTGTACCTCTGATGATCTCATTCCTGATCTTATCCATCCTTGTCACTCCTAAGGAGAACCTCAACATCTTCATTTCTGCCACTTCCAGTTCTTTCTCCTGTCTTTTTGTCAATGACACTGTCTCCAGACCATACAACATAGCTGGTCTCACCACTGTCTTGTAAACTTTTCCTTTGACCTTTGCTGACACCTTTTTGTCACAAATCACTCCTGAAACTTTTCTCCATCCACTCCATCCTGCCTGGACTCTCTTTTTCACTTCTTTCCCACATTCCCCATTTTCCTGGATAGTGGACCCCAAGAACTTGAAATCCTGCACCTTTGTGACCAAAGGTGCTGCTGTTTTCATACATGGCCTGTACCAGTCTAACATACTTCTCGGCCACTCCAGATTTCCTCATGCAATACCACACCTCCCTCGGCACCCTGTCATATGCTTTTTCTAAATCCACAAACACACAATGGAGTTCTTTCTGACCCTCTCTGTACTTCTCTATCAACATCCTCAAAGCAAAGATGGCATCTGTGGTGCTCTTTCTTGGCATGAAACCATACTGCTGCTCACAGATAGTCACCTCTTGTCTAAGTCTTGCTTCCACAACTCTCTCCCAGATCCTCATCATGTGACTCATCAACTTACGGTAATCCCTCTGTAGTTGCAACAACTCTGTACATCACCCTTGTTCTTAAAAATGGGCACCAGCACACTTCTTCTCCATTCCTCGGGCTTTTTCTCACCCTCAAAGATGCCATTGAATATTTGAGTAAATAAAATCACTGCCATCTTTCCAAGACATTTCCAAACCATTTTCCTTGACTCCAAACCTACCCATCACTTCCTCATCCCCTCTGTTTCGTTCACCAACATGTCCATTCAGGTCTGCTCCAATCACCACTCTCTCCTCCCTGGGTATACTGTACTCCCTATCACTTCATCCAGATCCTTCCAAAATGTAGCTTTCTCCTCCCCATCACATCAAACCTTTGGATCATAACCACTGGTAACATTTAGCATCCAACCTTCTACATCTACCTTCAGGCACATCACCCTATCTGACACCTCTTCACATCTACTACATTCTTTGCCAACTCCTCCTTCAGGACCACCCCTACTCCATTTCTCTTTCTATCCACACCATGGTAAAACAGTTTGAACCCTGCTCCAATACTGCGAGCCTTGCTGCCCTTCCACTTGGTCTCTTGGACACATAAAACATCTACCTTCCTTCTCTGCATCATGTCAGCCAGCTCTCTACCTTTGCCTGTCATTGTCCCCACATTTAGAGTTGCAACCCTCAGTCCTACATTCTTGACTTTCCTCTTCTCCATCTGTCTCCTGAAATGTTTCCCTCCTCGTGGCCTTTGACTAACAGTAGCACAATTTACACCTGCACCTGTTTGTCAACAGCACCGGTGGCAATCGTTAACTCAGGCCTCGACCCATCTGGTATGTTACTTAGATGATTTTGCATATTAGTTTTGGCAACATTGTAATTTTAATGCATGTAATGCCAATAAATACATACCGGTAGTTATTTATTGTATCATTAACAGTTAGTCAGCCTACTGAGCACAATAGCTAGCAAATTTAATAGTTTAGCTAGTTTTTACTGACTTGAAACTAAAATGGTTAAGTTGGGTGTGGCATCACTCACTCATCTGAGCTCCAGCTTCCAAGGCAAATGAAATGCAGCAAATTGTTTTGCTAGATACAGTCAGAGGTTATCGGGTACCTTTTGCTTAAATCTAATTACTAAACAAATGGCATGCACATAATTTTTTTATCTACCTTTGCCTGAAACTGTGTTTTAACCAAGACCTGGGCAGATACTTTAAAGCTTTTAGCTCAACTATGACTTAACGGTACATTTTGCCTCATTTTGTGTCCCTTATGAACAGCATCTAACTCCCATAGCCAAATGGAAACAACATTATTCCTCACAGTAAACTCTCATGACTAAAATCAATGTCTCTCTGCGAGTGAGAGCCCAAGGCTCTCAAACCTCATTACAAAAAATAGATCTGCATTTTATCTGGGAGCCTTTCATAGATCACATTTGACCGGGGACTCCCATCTACCTGCCCTTTGCTGTTTGGACTGACATAATGATGAAAATCTTTGCCATTCAACCTTTGTATCCTACTTACGTCATAATGAAGCTATGTCGCATAATTACCAGAGGTGAGGAGAAATGAAACATTTTACTGTTCTTGTATTACTTTGCATGGTCTCACACAAAACCTGTGTATCCCCATCAACAAAGCTAATATAGTAAGAAGTAAAAAATATTACAGTGCCGCCACGGTGGCTCTGCAGTAGCTGAATGTGTCACCACGCATCAGATGTCAGCTTTAAATATCATTCTGCCACTGAGATATTTCATGCTGATGGAAATAAACCGTTCGTGCAGAGTTTCAGACATCTGACTGCAAAGTTTCTATTACTGGAGCAGAAGTAGCATGGATTGCACAGTTTGATCACAGTTTTAGACTATTGTCTTTAGCACATGTGGGTAATAGGAGATTTCATTCTTCCGGCTTTAGAACAAGCAGCTTTTTTTTTTTTGTTCACGTTTTTCATTAAAACCCTAACTGTGTATATGGTTCAGCATTCACACTCCTGTTCACCTGCTTTTTATATCTTCAAATGCTTTTGCAATAAAATGTTTGCATACTTTGTGCTATAATGTGTTATTTATTTATTTTATTTTATTTTTTTACTTCAAGTATCAAAATGTTTTACTCATTTGTGAAAAGTTTGTTTACCTTTTACACCGTTCATAACCTGGCACTTTTACAAATATTTTCCCCATAGAAATACTGTATACTTTGGGATATTTTCAATTCCTTAAATTAAATTGTTCTCTTTTAAATTTGCTTTTGCATACCTATTTGTTTCTGACATCATGCTACCTTTAGCTTTTAGTTAGCTTTTTGATACGTATAGCTAGCTTTTTAGCTAACCTTTTGCTAATTTTAGCTTATCTTTTGCAGCTTTTATCAAACCTTTAGCTGTTTCTGGCTGTTTCTGGTTATCTTTTTGCCACTTTTAATTAGCATTTTGCAACATATTGCTTTTAGGGTCTGACAGCTGCAAAGACTGTGGTTTTGATTAAATCGTCCAATTGTATCTAGTCACTGTTGATTTTTTTTGTCTGAAAGTGCAACAATCTCTCCCCAAAGTTACAGTAGAAAGATACAAATCTATTATATCTGCAGCTGCCTTTGTCTTCCTGTGTTTAAAATGAAAATAAGTTTCAGTCAATATGAAAATATTTTCCAATCATCTTATTTAAAAGCACTTTATTTTTAAACAAGATCATAAATAAAAAATATGAATAAATACCGGTAAATGAACGATAAGAGCTTTCTTGGAAGAAATACATTTTGCTTATGTCAAAGTTTTAAAGAAGCCTTGAACTTTCTATTATAATAATAATAATCATTTTATTTAAAATAATAATAATAATAATAATAATGTCTTTTCACACAGGGGCCCCACAAGGATGTGTGCTGAGCCCCCTTCTATTCACCCTGCTAACACACGACTGCACACCATCGTACAGCTCCAACCACTTCATCAAGTTTGCGGACGACACAACAGTGGTGGGTCTCATCAGCAACAACGATGAGACGGACTACAGGAACGAGGTGAGCCGCCTGGCCTTGTGGTGCGGACACAACAATCTCACTCTCAACGTGGAGAAGACAAAGGAGATTGTTGTGGACTTCAGGAAGAGGGATGCCCAACATCCCCCTCTGACCATCAACAGCACCGCAGTGGAGAGAGTAGACAGCACCAAGTTCCTGGGAGTGCACGTCTCAAAGGACCTGTCCTGGAGCAGGAACACTGCAGCACTGGCAAAGAAGGCTCACCAGCGTCTCTACTTTCTCCGCAAGCTGAAAAGGGCTGGAGCTTCAACCCCCATCATGAGCACCTTCTACAGAGGTGCCATAGAAAGTGTCCTGACCAGCTGCATCACTGTGTGGTTTGGTGCATGTACTGCATCATGCCGCAAGAGCCTCCAGCGCATTGTGAGAGCAGCTGAGAAGATCGTGGGCACCTCCTTGCCCTCACTGCAGGACTTACACAGCAAACGCCTCAATCGGAAAGCCCACCGCATGGCAGGTGATCCCACACACCCACTACACAGCTGCTTCAGACTGCTGCCATCAGGGAGGAGACTGAGGAGTCTCCAGGCTCGAACCAGCAGACTGAGAGACAGCTCTGTTCATCAGGCAGTCAGAATGCTAAACACTCTGCCTGCTCTGCCTCCCCTCCCATTTGAACTGCCTTAACACTAAAACTTTCTCACACATTACCACACAACACAAAGATTTTAACACTAGACTCTGTGTCATCAAACGGGTTTTCACTAAACTCTCGGTCATGTGCTCATACAGTTTGCACTACTTCTCATACTTGCACTAATGTCTGTATTACATCACTGCCTATAATCATAATACTGTTTACATTCTCTGTTTACATTTATTAATACTGTTTACTTTTATTACTACTGCTTACATGTAATTACTACTGTTTACATTTATTTACACTACTCTAATATCTACACCACTGCTGGTACATATACAGTGTGCTCTGAACGGTCTTATTTAGGGATGCCCAATGTGCCTTACTGCATATGCCACTTTTTGCCTCTACAACAACATCAACTACTACCTCATACATATACTGTGTACATTGACTCATACGCTGCTTTGCCACTTTGCAAATGTCAATGCTAGAAACCTTTAGTTTATTTTAGTTATACTTTTTATACTCTTTTTTTATACTAGTATGCAAAAACTCAGGACAATATTATGTTCATTAAATGTTTAATGTTTTAGTTTTAGAGTTGGTGTAAATTTTCATACTCTTATACCACTATGCAAAAAACTCAGGACAGTGTTAGGTTTACTATTTTATGCTTATGTCTATTATTATATGTTTCAGTGTTTCAATGTTTAGATGTTTACTGTTGCACCGAGGGACTGAGAGAAACGCAATTTCGGTCCTGTGTATGTCCTGCACTGTACATATTGCAGATCTGACAATAAAGTTGACTTTGACTTTGACTTTTGACTTTGACTTTGACTTTGACTTTGACTTTTCCTGTCATCTGCGTATGTTTCCCATACACAGACGAAATTCGTCTCTGCATTTAACCCAACCACCTACCAGGTGGTGCAGTGAGCAGCCCGAAAGCGCCCGGGGAGCTGGAGAAATAGGTGTGCACTCATAGACACCCCAAGGTGGGTAGTGGCCGGGGTGCGAACCCGCGTCCTTCGGGTCCCAAGTCAAAAGCCCTGCCACTAGACCATCTTGGCTCCCTAAACGCCTTTCAGGACACCCAGTTGAAGTGTGAGTTGAGTAAGACTCTCTACTACCATACCATTGGCTCATTATCTATAAAAATGCCAGAGTTATAGCTATTTTTTGTGTTTTTAGCCATCTTGAATTGGGTTGACCCTAAAATATTAAAAACAGAAAATTTTGCATCAGCATTGGTTTTAAAATAAATATTGCTAGATGAAACTTCAGCGTCACATGAAAGATTAAAGTACAGGTACTAAAAAATGTGTACTGATTAAATTTTGTTTAGCCTGTGTTAGAAGATGAAAAAATAAACAAATATATCTTTTCTAACCTTTTTCATGGCTTAATCAAACTGCAATTTTTCCCCCTTTTATAGATGGCCTCCCTTCTCACCTTACAGCCATCCTCTTCACACCATTATGATTTTTTATAGGATAGAAAGAAAGGAAAGAGAAAGTAAGACTACAAAACATAACAATTATCCACAAAAAGAGCACAAGGCAAACACACCTGACCGCCGTCTGCAATCCTGCAAAGTACATAACAGAACATAGCAACAAAACACATATGCATAAAAGAGACATAACATTCATGACTTTGCAGTAGATTTCTATAAATATATACCTATACCTACAAATATATATATATACATACATATACATTCATATGCAGTCACACGCACATCTACATATCTACATATGATATCTACATACTGTATACATCCCCGCATCCATTTGTGTGTGGTTGTAAGCATGCATAAGTGAATAAGGCTTCTCTAATAGAACATTCAATAGCGACCGTGAAACATCAGAGATCCGCCCCCCAAGACCTGAGGCAGACATAAGGGGGACTAGAGCCCAAGACCCCAAGAAGGACCCCGAGCACAGAGCCCCAGGGCCACCCAAACAGGACGAACCACTCACCCACCCCCCAGATCCAACCATAGGGGAGAACCGGAAGATCCCCACCAGCGACCCCCCCGGGGCCAACAGCGACATGTTCACAGGCCCCCGCCGGAACCTGTTGCACCGACGTAGCCCCAGGCCCGGGCACCGTGGACGCCCACCCCTCAGGCCCCGGCCCGACAAGATCAGAAGACCCGAGCCCCACCAGGCAGCCACCAGGCAGCCACCAGGCCGAGCCGACACAGGCCCAAGCGCCCAACCCCCGACACTGCGGGCCCCAAGCACAATGACAGGCAAGGGCACACCCCACTAGGGGGCCACGCGCTAGGGGCGCAACACCAAGCAGTCCCAGCTGTATCGAAGAGGGGGCAGTCTAAGACCCATTCTGACAAATAGACATTCATACACAGACACAATCACACAGACCCACCCTCATCCTCACCCTCACTCATTCAAGGACATACAATAACGAGACATGTACCTAGACATGTACCTGCCCCCTACATGAGGCAACTCACACCCAAACCCAGGAGGTAGGCTCATTCATTCTGGGGCGGAGAGGAGCCGACATCCAAGATCCGGCCCAACCCACGCCCAGCCAACAGGACAAGACACCCAAGCCCAAGCATCCCCAGGGAGGGCGCAGTGCTAGTCCCGCCCACGGCAAACCCCCAGGCCCGACCCCCCCATAGTCCAGGACAACACCCAGCGGCCTGCCACTCTACCGGACCCCACCCCCAGAATGGCAGCCAGGGAACCAGGAGGTAACAAGAGAAAATAAATAAATAAATAAATAATATTAGACCCCGACACACACACCCCGCCCCCAGATGTGCTGTTGATGTGTGTTGTTGTAAAGTGCAATTTAAAAAAAAGGGAGAGAAGAAGGAGCAGGGGCTGGCATAATGCCAGTTTCCCCTCCACCCCAACTCTAACCCAAGCCTTACTGTCTAAATGCATCATTGGAAGTGAGCACAGGCACAGGAGGCGAGAGTAGTGTCGTCCCGCCACCCATAACCACAGTGCCCACCCCAAGTTCCTATATGTGAATGTCATGAGGATGTTATGAGTGAATGTCTAAGGTGTATAATAAAATTGAGTCCCAGGTGGTTCTGAACAACAGAAATGTAAAAATGTTTCAGCACACCCGAGCCTCAAAATCCCTACATGTATTAAATTTGAAATGAAGAGGGCGGAGGTGCGCGGTGAGGGATGGGGAGAAAATAACTGCAGGATCAAATGCTCCCTGCAGGGAGTCAGCTCCCCCGCTGATCCAACATACCCCCCAGCTCGCCAAGGTCCACCCAAGGAGCGAGGCCAAAACACCTCTCCGACCGTCAGAGCCATAGAGCTCCAGACCAGAGAGGGACAGGGCCACGAGGGCCACCAGCAGCAGGACCAAAAGCCCACACACCCCAGGGCCGCCAAGACCCCTACAAAACCGCAGCAAACCCGCCGCCCAAGAGAATGCCAAATCCCACATGGACGACCCGGCCAAGAGCACCCGCCTAACCGCTGACAGAGCCAGGAAGTACCAGGAGCGAGCCCCCACCACAGAGAAGGACCAGCCAACCGGCCATGCATAGTCCCAGACCATCATCAAGGACATCCACCCAGTCACCCCAGAAGAAATACTACATCCACCCTTCATACTAACAACTCTCAGAGCACATAACATACTAGACACCCAGGCTAGGTCAAGCTGCCCCCTCCCATAGGCCACTAGTCACGCCCCCAGACACCCAACCCCCCAGCCCATGAACCCCCAACCCACCAACAAAACCCACCCACAGTGAAGCCACTGTTTAATGTCGGCAATACAATCAGCGTAGGGAGTGAGAAGATTGCTGTTTTGGGGTTTCATTGGTAGATAAATTTGTACATCATCAGCATAGCAGTGAAAAGAAAAATTATGTCTGGCTATTACTGATCCAAGAGGCAGCATGTACAGTGAGAAGAGGAGAGGACCAAGAATAGAACCCTGTGGCATACCACAGGAGAGAACGGTAGTGGAGGAAAAAAAGTTTGTTCTATATCTACCGTATTTTCCACCCTATAAGTCGCACCAGTCCAATTATGTCCAATAAAGTGGAAAAATCCACGTATAAGTCACACCGGCCTATAAGTCGCATCTCACGGCACAAAACGAGCACGTGCAGCAACAACAGACCTGCACTGCAGCAAACAGACCTGCATCTCTTAGATCTTTAAAGATAAACACATAAAAAATAAATTTTTGTTAGCTGACATTACAGTAAAAGTGTGTCTCAGTTTAACTTTTCTTGATAAATGTACTTTGACGGTTAAAAACCGTTAAATTAAGTGACCATTTTTTGACCAAAGTGAAAAAACCCAAAAAATCCACGTATAAGTCGCACCGGCCTATAAGTCACAGGGCTTGGAAATGTAGGTAAAAAGGTGTGACTTATAGGCCGGAAAATACGGTATCCAAGTTTCATCTAGTTCATTTGGATTTAACCACTTAGAGATATATTGTAACCTATTGGCTAAATAGTAATAATAAAAGTTTGGAAGTTCTAATCCTCCAATGTCTTTAGATTTCTGTAATGTTTTTAAACCAATATGTGGGGTTTTGTTTTTCCAAAGGAATTTAGATATGAAAGAGTCCAGGGACTTAAACCATTCAGTTGAAGGTTTATTTGGAATCATTGACAATAAATAATTTATTCTCGGCAGGACCATCATTTTTACTGAGGCAACTCTTCCCATAAGTGATATGGGTAGAGATTTCTATCTAGTAAGATCGTCTTCAATTTTCTTTAATAGTGGGATATGATTCAATTTTTGTAAGTCTTCCAATTTAGTAGAGATATTAATACCCAAATATGTAATGTTACCTGATTGTAGTCTTTCATTAAGAGAAGTATTAAACACACAATTTATTGGAAGAACTGTAGATTTTGTCCAATTTATAGAATAATCAGAAACTTTTGAGAACGGGTTTATTAAATTGATAACATTAGATATTGAGTTTCCTGAGTTCTGAAGAAAAAGTAAAACATTGTCAGTATAAAGACCAATTTTATGTTCTATATTTTTACAGTGTATGCCTTTAATATCAGCACTTTGCCTGATTGCTGCTGCTAAAAGTTCAATAAAAATAGCAAATAGTGCTGGTGAAAGTGGGCAACCCTGCCTTGTGCCTCTCTATAAACAGAAGCTTGAAGATACTTGATTATTTGTCCTGACACACGCTGTTGGTGAGCTATATAATATTTTTAACAAATTAATGAAGTAGTTCCCAAATCCAAATTTAATCAAGGTAGCAAATAAGAAATTCCAATTTACTCTATCAAATGCTTTTTTTGCATCTAAAGAAAAAATAGCTGTTTCAATATTTTTAAAATATGAACACTCTATTAAATTATATAATCTACGAGTGTTTGTGGTTGAGTGTCTTCCTTTTATGAATCCAGTTTGGTCTGGATGTATAATGACAGGAGTTATCTTCTCTAATCTTTTAGATAGGACTTTATAAATTATTTTAACATCAACATTAATAAGAGAGATTGGACGATAACTGGGTAATACTGGGTCTTTGCCTGGTTTTAATAGGAGACTAATGTTGGCTGAATTCATATGTGTTGGAAGCCTGCCATTTTCTTCGGACTCAAGTAGCACTCTGTGAAATATTGGTTCCAGTATGTCCCAGAATTTTTTATAGAATTCTGCTGGATATCCATCAGGACCTATAGATTTCTTATTAGGCATGTTTTTAATTGCTTCATGGAGCTCATCTGATGATAATGGTGAGTCTACGGTAGTTTTGATGATTAACTAATATCTAGTTTTGGAAGTGTTACTCTCTCCAAGAATTCATTAATATCCTCATTAGATGGATTTATTTGTGGAGTGTCTAGAGTTTTATAGAAATCTTTAAAAACACTGTTTACTTTCCCTCATCATAAGTTATATTTCCATTTTTATCTTTAATACCATACTGTATATAGATGTTTGTTCTTTGTCTAATTTGAGTTGGTTAGCTAAAAAGTTCCCTGATTTATTACCGTATTCAAAATTGTCTAATCTACAGGTAAGTCTTTGTATCAAGAATTTGTTTTTCTTGTCAATAAATTAATTTAGTTCTAATTTTAACTTGCATAGCTTTTGCTATGTTTCCTCTCCTTGTAAACATTCTAAGAATTTGATGGATTTCTCTAATTCCTCAATATGTTTATTTTCTTTTTTCTATTTATTTGTTGAATAGGATTTTATTTTGCCTCTCAACTGTTTTCCCAGCCTCCCAAAGTGTACATGCTGATGATCTTGGCAAATCATTAAACTCTAAATATGATGTCCATTCTTTTTTAAAATATTGCAAACATTCTTCTTCTTGAAGCAGTGATGTATTTAATCTCCAGTTTATATTTTTTGTTGTTTCTTTTTTATTATCTAAATTTAAAGTAACTGGTGCATGATCGCTGACAGCAATAGGGTGTATCTTAGTGTCTGAAATGTTGGTCAGCAATGAATTGCTTACTATGAAATAATCAAGACGAGAATATGAATGATGCACATGTGAAAAGAAAGAATATTCTCTGCTATCAGGGTGAAGAGAATGCCATGCATCGCAGAGTCCATAATCATTCATATACTGTTTAACTATATTTATAGATTGCCAACTGCGTTGAGTTCCTACTTCATTCAGCCTGTCTATTTTGTCATCTAGACCAAAGTTAAGATCACATCCCAGTATCAGTGAGCAATCCATGTGACTTGATATAGTGGAAAAAAAGTCATGAAAAAAGTTGTGTCGTCTACATTTGGCCCATATATGCTAACAATACAATAATTTTGGCTGAATATCAATAACTTTAACATTATATATCTACCGTGTGGGTCTATAACTTGATCTAATACTGTGAAGTTAACATTTTTAAGTAATAAAATTGCTACCCCTCTTTGTCTTGAATTATAGTAGGCTGAAAATACATTAGGAAACTCCGAAGATTTTAGCTCATCCATAGTTGAGGCTAATTTATGAATTTCTTGGAGTAATACAACATCTGCCTTTAATCTGGTTAAAATTTCTATATTTTTTATGTTGGCAACCAACTCCATTAATATTCCATGTGACAAACCCTAAGGTACCCATACCTGTGCTAATGATAATATAGCTAAACCACACCTATTAACACAAATATAAAAGATAATAATAGACCCAGACAAAAACATACAGTATTCCTTAAGGATTAATTATTTATGATTTGTAAATAAAGTACAGTAATTGCTGTTTTTGAAAATGAATCAGGGAAGTTTTCATTTATGAAATAATTGTATGGATGTATAAGGATGTATGTGATCCTTTGTGCTTGTGCGCTGATAATTGTTAAGTTAGGAAAAATAGAGACAAGAAAAGAAAGAGAAATGATAAACACGAAAAGCTAATTGAGATAAGAAAAATTAACAAAAGAACCCTCTTACCACATCAAGTGTCATTCCACCTTGTGTACCACCACGATCTGTGTAACCCCACCAACCGAGCTGTGCTGAAAAATTACATATATCTGGTAAGTAATATTACTAAACATTATATTTAATAATATTAATTAATATTAGCAACCGAAATAGTTCTTACCTTGATGATATGGCTAATAAAGCCAATGAGTAGCTTCTGGATCTCTATACAGCTGACCGTTGATATAAAGTGTATCCACCGAAATTGTAGCTCTTCTTCCTTCGCTTATATTTTTCTTTCTAATCGGGAACAGAACGCACCTTCTACTCATAATTTCTGCAGGAAATTGGTTGTTCATGCTGAAGTCCGTGCCACGCAGTTCCCTACCTTGGCTTTTAACCTGTTCTTTTTGTTTCTAATGCTCGAATTTAGCAATAATCGGCCGCAATAACCTAGTGCTCCCAGGTCTTTTACCTCCGAGGCGGTTGACTCGGTGAAAGGTGATGGCATTAACCACGTCACTCTGTAACTTTAGCTGGTTCTGAATGAAGGCACGAACCGAGGCCTCAGGATCCTCCTCTGTTTGTTACGTAATTCCAGAGAAGACAAAATTCTCCCGCATGCTTCGAGCTTGGATATCTAATAGTGACTCTTTCGTTTTTTTATTCTCACCGGAAAGCTGTGTCATCTGAATGGTAAGCTGTTTTGCTGTTCCCCTCAACTCTGTGTTTTCATTAGCGAGAGATGCTACCTGCTGCTGGCTAAATTCTAACGACTCCCTCAAGCCTTGAAATTCTTTATGTAGCACCTCTACTAATGCTAGCCGGGCGTCCAAGCTTGACAACTTCTGGTCACTTGACTCCAGGATTACCGTGAAGCCTGAATTATCCGCGGATGGTTCCGATGCATTGTCTGAGCTTCCCTGTTGGTGCCGCTTAGCATTTGGGGTGTTAGCCGAATCACTAGCATTGCCGGATGTAGCGTTGGGTCTACTCATGACTAAGCTTTCAAAATACTCGTCAACAAACAATTCAAGGCTCTCCAAAGTCTCCCCGTCCAGTTTTCTTGGTAAATGGTAAATGGAGCTTATTTATATAGCGCTTTCCAGCCCCCTATGAGGAGTGCTTTACAATACCAACCATCCACCCATTCATACACACATTCATACACCGGTAGCGGCAGACTGCCATGCAAGGCGCTTTCCAGTCCTACCGGGAGCAACTCGGGGTTAAGTGTCTTGCCCAAGGACACAACGACACATGGTGTGGGGAACCGGGATTTGAACCGCCAACCTTCCGATCGGGGGACGACTGCCATTACCACTACGCCACGGCCGCCCCAGGTGTTAATGAAAAAAAAAGGTTATTAAATTTTAGTACTTTTTAAAAATGATCCTACATTTAATTATATAGTTTTTATTTAAATAGATATGGACTTACCAAAGCTTTATCATAATACTCACGCACAGGTTTTAGAGTTTTTCAGCAGCAGCTCATTGCACCTCCGCCCTCTGCAATTTTTTTCTTAACAATATAAGGTTAAAAAAGGGAAATTATTTTAAGTAAAAAAATCATAAACCTAACAATAGTTGTACAGTACTTTCAAATTGTCATATTGCGCATTTATAATCTGTTTTGTTCAGAAGATCAACATAGTCATCAAATCTTGCTGCATGAAACTTGATTGGAAAAATATATATGACTGAAAAACCAATAAAATTTCAGACTGATTTTTGTTAAACTCATATATTTCCATGGCTTACTTTTTCTGGTCTCACGCATAAAAAAACACATAAAACTCAAACAAATAGCATATAATCAGTGCTCGCAGTTTCCTGTGGAAGGGAAGGAGAGGCTAAATGATGATCTTTAGGTTGTGGTTCACTGGAAGCCTGTGGTCGCAGTAAAGTCAGTATATGTTTCTATTTTGTGATTGTGTGTGTGTTTGTGTGTGTGTGCGCATCAGACTATACCCGGTCATTACTGTTTCTTTTGTGTGAAGCTGTCGAGCTACAATGAATGCAAGCGGAGCTTCATTGCAGGGTGGGAGGAGGGGAGCAGCGTCTTACAGCATGTGGACAACGTTATATTTTCATCTCTGGTGTGATAACAGTGTTTACATTCTTAAATTTGATCCTGTCAAAGAGCGACTGGAGACAGCAAGGATGTGTGAAATAATTTATTTCACACCAATGCAGATCATCACTGACTACTGACATCATCTGATGGATGACTGTACCAATGTTACATCACTCCTACAACCTGTGGGATCACTAGCACCACTGCAATTTATTATTATCTGTTTTATTTTTTTAATTCTCCTTGTTATGGCCACCGCCAGTGGGCGAAGGTGGGTGATAATGTCTTTGCCCATGTCTCTCTGTATGTGTGTGGTACCAAAATATCTCGTGAACTGCTGAACAATTTTTTTTTATTTTACTTTTTTTTTTTTTATAAGACGTCATGTTTTGAATTTGGATGATCTGGAAAACCTGAATCAAGATGGCTGCCTCAGGCTACATATTTTTAATTTTTTTATAGCAGTAACTTTGTGAATTTTACAGATATTGACCTACCGTAATGCTTTGTGTGGTAGTAGCTGAGAGTGTTTGCCAACACATGTTCTGAGCACCAGCAGATTGGGCAGAATCTTTGTTAAAAATGTTATCAATGAGTCAACTTTGTCTGTTTGCAATGGAGCACTGGGAGGATTTTAATTCAGCTAAGAAACATTCATTGGATGCACCTTTACTACTGACCTATCTCTGAAAATAACTCAATTCAAGATGGCCGCCACAGTCAACTGACCTTAAATAGAACACATACACAGGTAAATGGTTAATTCAGTCAATTACACAGACTGTGTGTATGTGTGTGTGGTAGTAGCCAAGAGTCATTCACAAAAAACACACACCAGGTGCTACTACCGGTACATATTTACTCAACACTTTAGCATTAACTGTTGGAGTCAACCCTATTTGTTTGTTAGCAAAATATCTCATCAACCACTGTCAGATGTTTAATGATTTTTTGTTAAAGTAACCATTGTATGCACATCTACAACTGACTGCTTTTTTCAGTTCAAGATACCTGCCTCACTAGCTCAGTCAGTTTGACAGATGTTGAGGTCAAATGAATGGTAGTGGCTGAGTATCTTTCACACCACTCACTCTGAGTATGACATCTTGAAATATACTGTGAGACCATATATAGTATTTTCAAGGTTTCACTCTATAATTCTGTCTTTTCTCAACATAAAATGTTGGTTGAAAATATTTTCCCCATCTGTGCCGAACCCCCGTGGAGTCAAGTTAACAACAGTTTCTCCTCTGAGACAGCCCAACTGTGGGCTTCATTAAAGACTGCCTTCCTGCAGGGCACGAGCTGCCTCACGGCCGTCTGGCTCTGCAACCAGTCACATGATGTTACGGCGCTGCGCTTCCAGCTGTCAGCCCACAGGTACCTGTTTGTCCAGTGAAAACACTCACTGACTCATTTTTGACGATTGTGAGAGAGTGTTTTTGTGGGTTTGTGCAGTTTGCTCAGGACTATATATGTCCCAGAGGTTTGAATGTTTGAGTCTGCATTCATTTATAGGGGGGAGTGGTGGTGCAGTGGTTAGAGACGGTGGGCCTGTGATCGGAAGATCGCTGGTTCAAGCCCCGGTACTGAAAACATCAAGAAAATGTGGGTGGAAAAAGGTGAAGCACCCACACCTGCCTTCACCCTCATTCGCCCCACCCTGGGCCCCTGAGCAAGACCCTTAACCCCCACCATCTGCTCCCTAAACAGGTCTCTCTTGAAAATGAGTTTGCGTAGCTCAATGAGACTAACCTGGATAAATAAAGGGTAAAAATAAGTAAATAAATACAAATTTGCTGTTCGTGATCATACAGTTTAATGTGCTGCTTTGTTGTCCTCATCGTAATCATTAATAATAATAAAAAATGGTGGCTATAATCCATAATGAAAGCATGCCTATGTGAGATATTTATTCATGCATGTAATGTTTAACCAAATAAAATATATATTTTTTAAATCTCACAAGGGGGAACACCTCCATCAAACTGAACAAAAATTAGATAAAGTCTGCGTCACAGAAGAGGAACATTTAGATGATGAAGCAAGGCAGCGTCATGAAGACCAGTCCAAAAGTAATCATAAACTAAGAAATAAAATCTCCATAGCTTTTCTCATGTGGTTGAGATGTTCTTAAATAAATAAAAAAGTAAACAAAACTTGTGCCACCACATGTATTTATTTACATACAAAAACAGCCGAAGTGACTGAAAATAGGCAGCACGATGGCTCAGTGGTTAGCACTGTTGCCTCACAGCAAGAAAGTCCTGGGTTCAATCCCCAGTTGGACCTGGGGTATTTCTGTGTGGAGTTTGCATGTCCTCTCTGTGCAGACCAAAATCATGCATGTTAGTTTGCTTCCAGGCCTCTCTTGCAAAAGAGATCTGTGGTCTCAATGGAATTTGCCTCGTTAAATAAAGGTTAATAAAAATAAATAATTTATTAAAAATAGTGGCGTGGATGGACCAGCAGTTTAGGGTGGAGAACTTAAAAAATGTTGATGTATTTGCTTAATTTTGCGTGCAGCTAAAAGTGTTTTGTTTACATTGAGTGCATACCCGCATTTCAGAAATGTATATGAACACACCTGGAAAACTTCTGGTGTGAACTCTTTTGAACTGCTCCATTTGGCATAATTCAGTGTAACAGTTTGTAAGTTTGGTTTCATACGTCCCAAAAAGTATTTTTTAAACGTTTAAGCATAAAAAATAAAAAATATTTCACAATAATTTCACCAAAAAGTTTGTGATCAAAATTTGAAGCCCCTGAACACTGTTTTCTTTTTACGAAGCAAAGTTGTCGTGACCTACATTGAAAAACAATTGATAGTTCAGTTGCTACATGAATAACAGATTAATACTACTTATATAATCATCACCACAGCACGTTGATCCTTTCTGTTTTGTGTGGTATATATTTTTATTAATATTCTTGGGCTGTGCTTGTGATTACAGTTGTTTTCAAGTGAAACTCCGCAGCTTCGCTCTTCATTTCTCCACCCGCTGCTTCATTCTGTTCAGGGTTAAGAGAGCTGATGCCTCTGTCCAGAGGTCGCAGGGCGAAAGGAAGAGGCAGGACTCACCGTGGACTGGTCACCGGCAGGACGTTTGGAGGCCCTAAGCAGGATATGTTTTGGGGGCCCTACTTTGCTTTGCCTTTGTAGACATTGAAAGATACACAAAACCAAATGCTGTATGTAATTATAAACCTTTTGCACAACACTTTTATTCTAAGACCATGATGTATCATAGTTTACTGCTAAGCACACTCACTGAAAATATACGATGGTGTGAGCATCTGATGGTACAAATTGTGTTTATTATTACTATACTATTAGTTCTAGTATTCACACATTTGCAAAGGAAATGTCAGGAAAGACTGCTAAAACTAGCCCTTTTTGTTGTTATAAATGGTAAATGGAGCTTATTTATATAGCGCTTTCCAGCCCCCTGTGAGGAGCCCCAAAGCGCTTTACAATACCAGCCATCCACCCATTCATTCAGACATTCATACACCGGTAGTGGTAGCCTGCCTTGCAAGGCGCCATCCAGACCTACCGGGAGCAACTCAGGGTTAAGTGTCTTGCCCAGGGACACAACGACACATGGTGGGCGGACGCGGGATTCGAACCTCCAACCTTCCGATCGAGGGTCGACTGCCATTACCACTACACCACGGTCGCCCGTTATAAGAACAAATAAAATTCAGTTTAAAGTTAGTTTTGATCAAAGCTTGGAAGAGCCACTGCTGAGGGACCAAAGAGCTGCATGTGGCTCCAGAGCCGCAGGTTGCAGACCCCTGCACTAGCCCAACCAAAGTCCAGGACCCCTTACATTTTAAGACAGGTTTACAAGAAATCTAAAATAATTACCTATCAGCCTCTTTCAAACCAGTTATGTGATCACAATCTGATATGCCTACCTTTGTTGACATTGAAATGCTGTGAACATTCTTACCTCTAGCCCGCGTTTGTGCTGGATGGATTTTTCATGCAGACGGACATCGTTCCTTCCCCCATGAGAGACACTAAAGTCGCAGTTACAAATCTTAAAAAACGCGTAATTGTGCCCCACCCGAAAGTAAATTCGCTGTCCCATTTTTCAAGATATTTACACGAAGTCTTAACTTTTTTGGCAGGGACGCGGACGCCTTCTCTCTCGTTACATTCATCTCTGTGTTTTTCCGGGTTTGTTCCTGACCGCGCCAGCCCTAACATCGCGAGAACTGCCATCGAGGCTACTGCAGGTGGCAGTTCTCGCGATGTTTGTGACAGAGGCACCGGAATGTTTTTTTTATTTTTATATATAATATTATAATACGGGAGATTTCCGGGAAAATAATAATTCGGGATGACGACGGGAAAGAGGGGTAAAATACGGTAGTTTCCCGGCCGGATTAACTTTGAATCTATGTTTTTTGGACAGGTAGTGAAACTACAGTGAGTCATTTTGTGGTGTGTCCATCATGGGGCCCCCTAGTGGCCACGGGGCCCTAAGCAGCCGGCAGCCGCTTCATTTGCGTGTAGGCAGATCCGGCTCTGGCGGTCAGTCACACACAGACAATTCACAATTTAATCTCTAATGAACCCAACAAGCTGATAAACATGGAGCCTTGTTGCTGCGAGGCCAACCAGCTGTGGTGCTGTGCAGCCCGTCTTCCACTTTCTCCAAATCTTCCAATCATGTTTCACTCTCCTCTTCATTTCCTACCTTTGGTTCTCCGTCATCCCCTCCCGGTTTCTTTCATCTGTTAAATATTCCATCCGTCTCAGCCCGCTGGCCAGGCTGCTGACGTCTGCAGCAGGAGTGGAGCCGAGCCGAGCAATCAAACCCATTTCTACTGAAGTGCAAACACGCCAACATACCTGTGAGCCAAAACAACTCCAGGTGCAGTCTAATAACTGGTTTTAATGGTTGAAAAAAACCTTCAGTGAAGAAGGCCTAGAATTTTTAAATGTGTAGTTGATTAACAGAACAAGTGATATTTCAGAAGCGACATGTGTGTGAAACACATGCATTTTTGTGCAAAAGAGGAGCTACACACACATTTTTCTTGCTATCTTTACGTGGACTTTGCATTGTTTTCTATTCATTTTTCAGTCACTTCTATAGGCTAACCCTGACCCTTACCCTAAACCTGACCATTACCAGTATAGCTAACCCTAACCCTAACCTCTAACGCACCAACGACACTTGAACATTATGAGGACCAGGCTTTGGTCCTTTCAAAGAACAGTTGGACCTCACAATGTAGTATGTGTTCAAAAATGGTCCTCACAAAGTAACATAAGCACACACACACACATGCATCAGCCATCTCATTTTCTGTTTAACTTGTACGCGTTACACCCATTATGAGTTATCTTAGTCTAATGTTTAAACCCATGAAGTGAATATGTTTGGAATTTGGGTGTGGTTTGTTAATTTTGTTGCTGTCAATGATCACCAACTTCATTCCACAGAAGAAAAGGCTGTTAACTCCTCAGAAACAAAGTGTTTTTTGTAAATTGGATGAGAAAAACAACTGATTTTAATATGACAAGTAAAAATACTTTGAGTTAAACTGTATGTGTATCAATGAATACAGAATATAGGCTTTTTATTGTTTATAAGTGTTCCTTTTCATATTGCTTGTTTTATATTTTTATTTTTATGTAAATGTTAATAATTCCAAACAAATGCATGATTTGATTTATTTTTTATTTTTTTATCGTAATCCTAGTTGTTATGCACGCCACACTCCCCTTTGAGATATTTATTATAAAATTGTTTTATTGTCAAACTTTGAGTGGTTCATTCAACGTGAAAACTTTAAAACTAACTAAAAAAAAATCATAAAAGAAGGAAATCAAACCACCTACTGCCTCTTTTTTTTAAATAAAACCTGGAATCCATTGATTGTTGGCGCTGGTTTCAATGCTGTGCACAGAAGACCGCCATCTGTTCCATAAAAAATAAAAATAATAATTGTACACACATATCCTCCCCTAGAGCTTCAAAATCTGTTACCTGACCTGCATTTCAAAATATATTCAAAAGGTAAACGAGCACAAAACTTTGAGCCTGATTTCAGTTATTTATATAAACATTTCCATTACAAGTGTTTAATCAAAATCCTCGATTTTGTCATTAGACGTATTGTAATTTGATTTTATTTTGTATCTGTCTCAGATGAGACCTACAGATCATAAGTGTTTCTGTGGCACAACCTGCCAGAACCCAGCTTATCCACACAGCCTCCTCCTTCTGGCCGCAGCCGCCAGAAAACCCAGTAATCCTCTGTGATGGCTGTCAGCGCAGCGGGCACTATATCACAAGATGGGATTGATGTTTTATAGGCCTGCTGTGGACTGCTATCAGCCTGAGGGTGGAAGAAACAACCGTGAGGGATGCATCATAAATCGGGACTGAAATGTGGCTACTGTAAAGCTCCGCAGCACCACAAAGAAAAGAGGCCGTCTGAAGGTTTCTCTCTACCAAACCTACATTCAACATTCCTGCAGAGGCATGCACTTGGGACGAGTACTTGTCTGCTGGAGACTATCAGCACTTTAAACTTCACCACGTTATGGAACAGCACTGTGGAGTCCAAATAAATTTAGGTTTATTTAGCTAAAATAGAGTGTTTACCAGAGGTGGGGACTCGAGTCACATGACTTGGACTCGAGTCAGACTCGAGTCATTAAAATCACGACTTGAGACTTGACTTGAGAAAATGCTGAAAGACTCGGACGTGACTTTGACTTGCACGCCATTGACTTGGGCCTTGACTTGACTTGAAGCTGTTTACTTGTAAAGACTTGATATTTTAGTCAAGTCAAAATTTTAAAACACGTTGTAAAGTGGCCCCATTAATTAATTTCACTCATTCCGTATTAACAGTCAGGCGCAGACCGGGCACCTGTTTTTCCACACTCCATATACAGGTGACCCCTGAGGTACGAACGAGTTAGGGACCTAAGAATGGTTCGCAGCTCGATTCTGCTGTAGCTAGGGGGTGAAAATTATAAAAAATAAAAAAAAAAGTATCATGCTAACGGAGCGCGCGCACACATTTAAGCATGTACAGTAGTGTACTGTAATGTTAAACATTGCTATTCACATTTACAGAATAAATAAAAATATATTTTCTTACTTTGAGATGGTCAAAGCCGACATCTTAGGTTGCCATGCGTTGATTGTTGTCGGGCCGAGCAGCGCGGCGGCCGGCCAGTGAACCACCGCAGCTGCTCGAGACCTGTGTTAGCTAGCTGGCTAGCTTCTGCTAGCCAAGCCATGAGCTGGTGTTGGAGCGGCGGCGCGATCAATCTGCAGCTCCTGCTCCAGCCTGAGACGTCCACAGAGCTCACAGAGCGATTCCAGCTAGTAATTAATCCATATGATGCGATCCTGGTCACAAGTGTTCAAAAGGCCGGCTCCCGTGTTAGCTCCCGTGTTAGCTTCTGGAGCTAGCCAGGCCGGAGGTGTAGCAGGCCGGCCGGAGGTCTTCGCGCGGCGGCCTGGCACGATCAGCGATAAATCCGCTGCTGCCTGAGACATCCACAAAGTTCACAGAGACGTTTCCAGCTCGTAATTAATCCATATGAAGCCATCCTGGTCACCAGTCTTCGGCCGGCTCTCGGCGCCGGCAGCTAACCTAAAATGGCGTCCGGTGTTCTACATTAATTTGTGACCGTCTAAACTGGAGACCTTCAAAGGCCCCCGTGACTGAACATAAAATGGCGTCCGGTGTTCTACATTAATTTGTGACCGTCTAAACTGGAGACCTTCAAAGGCCCCCGTGACTGAACCTAAATGGCGTCCGGTGTTCTACATTAATTTGTGACCGTGTAAACTGAAGACCTACTTCCTGCTGCCCAAGATTGCTAAAAAATGATCAGAAATGATCATTTTTATCATAATTATTATTTATAAAGCCTTTAAAACAACCACAGCTGCAACAAAGTGATGTACACATGAAATTAAGAACATTTAAACACAAAAAAAAAAAAAAAATTTTAATACAGTAATTTCATATTTTTATTAAATATGATACGTTCGTAGGTCCCGTTGTTCGTAGGTCGATGGAGTCGTAACTAGGGGGTTTGCTGTATGTTCCTTTGTCAGAACATAGCCCTCTTATTTAGTCTTATTTTATACAAAAAATGTGTAACAGCTGTAAGAGCTGGTGACATACAGTATATTCAGTAACAGCCATATGATATGCATAGCACTTTGACTTATATTAAATGAAAAGTGTTAAATGTTATTTATTAACATTAGTCACCTGCGATGCTGTCTCACTTGTTGAGGCTTGTTCTGGGGTCGTAGTTGCAGTATGGAATCCTCTGCACTCCTGTGCATGAAGGACAGCCTTTTTAAGTTCAAAGTTTTTGTCTATCCATTTTGCCGTAAAACTAATCATGCTAACGGGGCTAACGCAACGTCCAAATGTATGTGGTAAAACTCACCCAACAAGTCGGGCTATTGGCTATTAGCATCTCAGTGACGTCAGAAATGACGGCTAGAAACTCGGGTAACGTTACATCGGAAAAATATCTCAGACTGCGGATGATGTAACAAGGTTCAACGTAGTCTATAAATCTTCAGAATCCAACATCCTCACCAACGAAAAATAAAATGTCCACACCTTAGACATTTTGAATTTTCCTCTCCACTGTGAGATCAAATAGTACTTTGAGATTTTCATTAATGAAAAGTGTGTTGTAAATTGAATTCATTATTATTATTATTATTATTATTATTATTATTATCTGGTAGACGTACGTGACGTCATCGCGTTGCGCTGCCGCAGCAACATCATCACGTTGTGCTGCCGCTGCAGGCAAAACCAGCGCCTTTTATATTGGCTAGTTATTTTAATGGAATGGCCGATGTCCGATATTACATTTTAACGCTAATATCGGCAGGTACTGATACCATGCCAATAATAATGTTAATCCCTATTAATAAGGACAGTTTTGCCCTCCTACAGAGGTGGTGGATGAAGTCAGAAACACTAAACACTGAGCACCTAGTATATGTTATAAAAAAAGCTTCAATGCATTATTTAGATAAATCAATACAATACAGTATTGCCAGACGTATAAATATAAAATAACATTAAAAACATACAGCTACTGACAAATCTAAAAAAGCTAAGTCTGGTCCTTTTGACATAAAAAAATAAAATAAAAAATTGTCGAAACGTTTCGTCTTTCGTCCGAAAGACTTCCTCAGTCATGGACTTTTGTATTATCAGGTTTGGATGGTCAGAACCCAGGAAATACAAACTTGAACACAAAGAACTGGAGTTGAACAAAACTTAAAAACTTCATAAATCAAAAATAAAAGACTTGCATTGTAGTAATCTACTTACAGCCAAACTACTGAGGAGAACCAGACATTGTGTAAGAAGACACAATGGCAACTGAGGGCATGGACAGGAAGATTATTCTATAAAACTATCTTTTCCAGTCCAGAGAGTAAGAGCAGGTCAGGGTTTCACATGAATGAGAGCACTGGTAACCATGTAATCTTGTAATAGCATGTTATAGGAGCCAAGATGGTGTAGTGGTTAGGGCGTTTGACTTGGGACCCGAAGGACGCGGGTTCGCGTCCCGGCCACTACACACCTTGGGGTGTCTATGAGTGCACACCTATTTCTCCAGCTCCCCGAGCGCCTTCTATGGCTGCTCACTGCACCACCTGGTAGGTGGTTGGGTTAAATGCAGAGACGAATTTCGTCTGTGTATGGGAAACATACGCAGATGACAAGATTAGACAATTATTATTATTATTATATGAATGTTGGACTGCTCTCCAAAGCTTTGTAAATAAATTGGATGAACTACACCTTGGTCTGTTCTGGGAATCTCCTTTTTTTCCATGTCAGTAGGACTGAGGAGGAGAAGCTTCTGTGGGAAAATAGCGGGGAAAAAAGGGACTGATGACAGGGAAACTCAGAGGGACACAACACAGGAAATGAACCAAAAACGAAAAAACGTAAAAGACAACCAAAAAATAAGATATTGACACATTTATGTTGTGTGTCTCGTTGGAAACTTTGTATACCGTAGTTTTTTTGGCACCAAATAACTCCAACAGTTAGACCTGTCGCAATAAACAATAAATCAGTTACGGTAATCGCATGATAAATTAAAATTATCAACCTCATTTTCATTTATCGGTTTTATCGTTTCTTCGTGTCTCTCTTTCTACTGAAGACACTGGATGACAAAAAGGCTCAACTCTGGTGCTCTTCACAGATCTTTCCCTTTCTCTTTTCTCTTTAAAATCTGTTTTAACTGTCCAAAATCGCGTTTTTGGATCGCTAAAAGCAGCTAAGCTGAGAAGCTAAGCTACGAGCTAAGCTAACGGGCCGACCTCGGGGGACCCTCAGTCTTGTCGAAGCTCCAAAATTCACGGTTGAAACGCGTGCCTTCTAAAACGTTGTTTTTCTCTGCTAAAAGAAGCTGAGAACTTGTTTACTAATTTTTTTAAATTTTTTATTAAAAGCTTTATGTGACAAATTCTATGCTAAAGAGCTCAAACTGCACCAAGCATCTGCCATTTTGAGAACCGAAAAGCAGGAAGGAGAAACAGCCCATGTCACGTCAAGGGGCCTCTTTCCCATTTTCTTAAAGAGACATGTTGCTCGCTCCCTCCCTATCCATCCTTTGGTTCAAACAGTCTTATACTACCATCTAGTGGTCAAAAAAGGTACTACACACAAAACAAATTGCCAACATTTCTTCTTAAATTTGACAATAATGACTAATTATTGTAAGACAAATTGTAGCTATTCAAACCACAAGTGGCTTGAATCAATGACGAATCAATTTGTCATTGAATCAATAATTACTAATTATTGTCAAATTTCAAACAATCATTTATCGCAATAATTTTTGAGACAATTAATCGGCCAGCAAACTTTATCGTGACAGGCCTAGCAACACTGTAGACCAGGTGCTTCAGGTTTCAGCTGTAACATATTTTGTGTTTCTCCCTAGCTACTGTCCAACGCAGTGCTGTTTCTATGTGGCTGCGCTGTGGGAGCCTTTCATAAGGTCCTCATGGAGAAAACACTGAAGCAGACCTTCCAAGATACTCTGAGGTGTCTGAGCATGAGGATGAAGCTCGAGATCGAAAAGAGACAGCAGGTTAGTTCAAATCCTTTAAAGAGAAGTTCGTTAGAAGCCACGTGTGGTTTGAATAGCTACATTTTGTCATAAAGAAATTACAGGTAGTCCCTGACTTACGAACGAGTTCCGTTCCTACGGCCGTTCGTAAGACGGAAATCGGAAGTAAGTCGGAAAACACACGAGCCGCCACTTATACACGTACATGTACGGTACTGTACAGTTACCAAGTTACCAAGCACTTCGCCTATCCTAACACAGTACCCTACATAATGATTAAAAAGACACATACATACAGTACTGTACAATTAGAACCATAATAAATAGTTAATTTCTTACTGTGAGCTGGCCAAGGCTGTCTACGTCTTTTAGCATGTTACCTCGTTGCACGTCCGAGCTCTGCAGCTTCGTGCTGCTTCACGTGGTCCAAACTGTTTACAGGAAGGACTGTTAGCATGTTAACTCCATACATTTGGAGCCATAATGAAGGGAAAAAGAGTTAACTTACTGGGAGCTGTTTCTCTGCGGTGTCCATCCAACAAGCTGCGCGTGTTAGCATGTTAGCCCCTCCAATAGCTGCGCCCGTTGGCATGTTAGCCGCTCCAAAAAGCTGCCGCAGCTGTTTCTCCGCATTTTAGCATGTTAGCTCGGTGTCCATCCAACATCTGAGGCTGCCAGGCAGACATCGAGGCGAGCTCCCGGCCGTAGTAGGTCTCTCCGCTGCCCGTCAGCTCCGTCTCCCTGGTGGGGCTAGCGTTAGCATGTTAGCTCCGGGTGCCACCAACCGCCAAGCCGTCCGTCCGCATTTTAGCTTGTTAGCTCCGGGTGCCAACAACATCCAGGCCGCCAATCCGTTCGTCCGCCTGAGACGTCCACAGAGTTCACCGACCGTTTCCAGCTCATTTATCCGAGCGAAGCAATCTCTGATCGGACAGACGGTCTGTCCAAAGCCGGCTGTCGAAGCTGGAGGTAACCGAAGCAGGCAGGCACTGCCGAAAACTGACGGACACTGCCGAAAACTGGCAGAAACTGTTGTAAACTGCCGGAAACTGCGTAAATCGGCTTAATAATAATAATAATACTTTATTTATAAAGCCATTTAAAACAACCACAGCTGCAACAAAGTGCTGTACGCATTAAATCAAGAACATTTAAACACACATAAAAATTAAATTTTAAATTTTATTTCATATTTTTATTAATATGATGCGTTCGTAACATCGGATTGCCGAAAGTCGAGACCGCCGTATGTCGAGGACTACCTGTATTGTAATAATTCTGAATTTCTGTGTAATGTTTTCAAAGTCCTTGAAAGGCTGGTTTATGTAAGCTGCAGTTTTTCCAGCACCTACTGTATGTACTTTTTGTAAAGAGGTGCATTGTGTTAAAGCACTGTGTGAAGACTGTTTTACCACCTGTATTTTTGCATATTATGAAAATATCTCTGAATGGAAACGCACACTGCTGTCAAAATATGAAAATAGCCTGTCGTTATCAGCATGCTCTTTTATTTCAAAGCGTCGCCTTTGGCTATATTGATGTTGACTTTCTGTTGGTTGTTTTTATTCCGACCAACAGGCCCCTCCTAATTTACATTTTCTTGTGGCGCCTTAAAACAGATGCATATGTGCTGTGTTGCATGGACTTCAGAGGTGTTTTTAAAACAATTTTCTCATTTTGTCAATTTGGTGTGTCTTTGCTCAGTGCACTAAATACAATGCATTGACAAGGAAACTGCTGTTTCCTAGCAGGACTGAAAAAATTGTTCATTTAGTCTAATTTTATTATTTTACATTTAAGTTCATGCTGAAGATAAATAGGTGTGGTACAATAAGATAAAAGAAAATGTGTTCATGTCATTACCGGTATGTATTTATTTCTAGACCAAACGGGTATTTTAACAAATCATCTTGTGTGCAAGTAAAGTACATTTCCAGGAACATTATGTTCCTCTCATATTGTTAATCATGTTTCTAAATATTCTGTTAATTTTTCCCAGTTGGAAAAGTCTTCCACAGAAAATATGTTGCCTTGGGTGAATTCCTAACCTTGACCTTTTTCACAGTTTGATGTATAATTTCAGCAGTTCATTGATTTACAGTAGTTGTTCGCTGGCTTACATACACGCTAAGTCAAATAGTAAATGTTCTTTCTTTTCCAAGTGAAATTAGAAGTGTTTTTTGGAGCAAACTGCATTTAGATATGATTTTTAATTTAGATAATGAAAATAATTTTAAAAGCAAATAAATGCAGAAATAAAACAAAAGAGCCATTCTTCTCCTTAAAATCTAAATTTGTGTTAATGAGAGAAACAAAACTGTTCATGCATGCATCCACCATCCCACCTGATCTTTTTTTACTTTTGGACATTTGATATGAAGCGTAACCATGACAACAAGATGGTTTTTACAACCAGGAGCAGCTGATTAACATCTCAAAGCTCAAATAGTACCTCAAATACAGCCCCAAATCCCAAATGAGTTGTAAAGGAGGCGCCATGGATGCATCGCCGTCTACCTAGCAGAGGTGCTCGAGTGAGTGACTGCTGAGATTCTTGGAGCTGGCAGGAAACGTGGCTCATGACAAGAAGAAGACCAGAATCCAGGTGGACAGATCGGCATCTGTAGCCAGATTCTTCAGATCCGCTGTGGTACAGACTGCTGCAGATCCTTCTGCCCACAGCCATCAGCATACTGAATATAACAAATATTAATGAAACCAGGATGATGAGCTACAACATTTAATTTCCCTTTGGGATTAATAAAGTTTTTTTTAATTTAATTGATCTACTTTAGGAAAATATGAATGAAGGAAATAAAAAGTAACTAAACTTTCTTCTATTGAACAAACATTCATAACTGAAGGCTGTGTTGCTAAGAACATTTCACCAAGTTGTAAATAAGTATTTTTCAAGCATTTTTGTTAATATTCTATACATATATTTTACTGACAAGATCAAAATTGTGGGTGGAAAAAGTGAAACACCCACACCTGCCTCCACCCTCTTTTGCCCCACTCTGGGCCCTTGACCAAGGCCCCTAACCCCCACCATCTGCTCTCAAACAGGTCTTTCTTGAAAATGAGTTATTGTGACTCAATAAGACACCTGCCTCCACCCTCATTTGCCCCACTCTGGGCCCTTGACCAAGGCCCCTAACCCCCACCATCTGCTCTCAAACAGGTCTTTCTTGAAAATGAGTTATTGTGACTCAATAAGACTACCTGTATAAATAAAGGATAAATAAAATAAAATTATTAATCTTATGTCGTATTTTAATAAAAACAAAGTTAAACTTCTTTCTCTCCATCTTGAAACTGTCACATCCCTTACCTTAGACTTCATGTTTCTTGTCACGTTCACTGATGTTTTCATCCATGTTTTAAAGCTCTGTGAAGAGACGTGCAGGTGACAACATTTTGTAGACAAACTCAACAAGTCTGGACTCATCCCATATTGTCAGATCGCACAAGGTTGTATAAAGAGAGGTTAGGTCTCAGGGATCAGGTATCGCTTTTTTTTTTTGGACTCATTTAACCCCATACATAAGCTGCTATAATCAATGAGCTTAACTTCCTGGCTCTACTTATTTGCAGTTCTGTAACTTATATCCTGTGTGTTTATGTCTGCAGGAAAACCTGCTGCAGTCTGTTCTCCCTGTTTATATCTCTATGAAGATGAAACTGGCAATAATGGAGCGCTTGCAGGACTGTAAAGATAAAGAAGAGCGACAGCGACTGGTCAAAGACAACAACTTCCACAGTCTTTATGTAAAGAGACACGAGAACGTCAGGTACAATCACAAACCACCTAAAATACTCTTGTAGTTTGTTTTGATGTTAATTGTTAGTGTATTTTTAGCAGGGAGGATTTCAAGACATTTGAAAATGGTTGAAAATCTTGTTCCTGATCAGACATCAAGAACTTGGCACAAATCTGATCAGCAGCTCAAATCTGTTTCACTTTGTTCGTTAAATATTGTAAAAATCATAAAGAAATTAAAGGGATTGTGACATGATGTTGGAAATTTGCATATTTGTCACAACATATATATCTTATATTATTCAGCTCTGTTCGTTTTTGCAAAATAAATTATGAATATATTAAAATTTCATTCCAAGTTATGGTAGTTTTTTCTCTGGGACACGCCCCTAAAAATCTGCGCACTTCCGCAAAACGTCATTGTGACGTACCCGTGGGTAGCCGCTGCTCAACGCGCATGTAAATAATAATGGCGGAGCATGTCGAACAAACACAACCTATTGTTAGTACATGAATGTATTAAAGCAATCGAAGGGTTATTATTCATCCTATACAGTTATTGGACACTCGATCAATTGAAAAGTGATTTAGACACGGTTTATTTTTTACACAGTAGCTACGTGGGGTTAGCTTCGTGATGTGGCTTCTTTGTTCTTGGGCTGAGCTAACAGAGTCCCGGTCGCGTCTGAGATCTATCATTTTAAGACAGTAAATCATACAAAACTCTCATTAATAAACCCTCCCTGAATAAAAAAACTTATTGATGTTACTTGATCGCGCAGACATAATTTAAAAATACATAAATAGCAACGTGGCCTGTATCTCGGCTAGTGTGTTAGCAGCTATCTCGGCTAGTATGTTAGCAGCGAACAAACACATTCTATTGTTAGTACATGAATGTATTAAAGCAATCGAAGGGTTATTATTCATCCTATACAGTTATTGGACACTCGATCAATTGAGAAGTGATTTAGACACGGTTTATTTTTTACACAGTAGCTACGTGGGGTTAGCTTCGTGATGTGGCTTCTTTGTTCTTGGGCTGAGCTAACAGTCCCGGTCGCGTTTGAGATCTATCATTTTAAGACAGTAAAGCATCCAAAACTCTCATTAATAAACCCTCCATGAATGAAAAAACTTACTGATGTTACTTGATCGCGCAGACATAATTTAAAAATACATAAATAGCAACGTGTGTTTGGTCCTGATTTTATGTCGGCAAATATTTTTTTAGCATCGCACATGAAGAATCCTCCGTGATAATTGGCTTTATACACTCACAGTATATAAAGTAAAACAACATGAGCTCACGTTAAATATATAGTTTATCATCTAAAACAGTACACACCTCCGATTATGTTTACACAAAGACTTACTCTTTTCCGACGGTAGCTTCCCTGCGTTGTTTTGACGTGGTAGCTCCTGTGGCACTTTCTTCTGTAGATTTTCTTTTAAAAATAGTAGGAATAGCATCCGGTTTTAAAAGTCTTCTGAATCTTACTGGTAATCCTAAAGATTCTTTTATACCAGGTCTTTCCTGAAAACAATTGGCAGTAAAATGGTTGCTGCAGACATACACCATCGGTCCCTCGTTATCTGTACTTGTCCATTATAGGTGAAGTTTCTCATCTTTTGGAAATTTGTGAATGCTCACTTGTTCACTGCTGATATTAGAACACCCAAATGTGCTACAACGTGACGGCATTTTTCAAGTTACACAAAAAAAGAGGCGATCTTTCAGGAAATGAATCTGTATGGAAAGCAGTTAACACACCAAACAAACGGGCAAGGCTCTGCCTTATGCCCACATGTACGTCACAATGACGTTTTGTGGAAATGCGCAGATTTTTAGGGGCGTGTCCCAGAGAAAAAACTACCAGAACTTGGAATAAAACTTGAATATATTTATAATTTATTTTGCAAAAACGAACAGAGCTGAATGATATAAGATATATATGTTGTGACAAATATGCAAATTTCCAACATCATGTCACAATCCCTTTAAGGCATAGAGTAATAGTGTCATTTGTTCCACTCTGGGCCCTTTAGCAAGGCCCTTAACCCCCTCTAGATGGCAGCTCTCTGCTCCACACCGAGGGCTGTGGTAGCTCGGTGGTCTGTGGTTGCATCAGGAAGGGCATTCGGTGTAAAAAAAATTGCCAAGTCTTCATGCGAGGTAATTTGCTGTGGCGACCTCTGAAGAAGGGAGCAGCCGGGAAAATAATAAGAGTAATACA
>JBBPBX010000990.1:82552-100185 GCA_038048925.1 Garcialebias charrua | reverse complement strand
AGTAATCAGATTAAAGTTACTCACTCCAAATTATTGTGCGTTACTTTTTTGTCATTTTCTGTAAAACTGTAATTTTATTTTATTTTGTCAATGCGTCTCGGGGGGAGCGATTTAAAGAAAAGACTCAAGGGGAGTGACCTCGGTCTATGCGACCGGTGTTATTATCTTGTAGCCCGCGTTGTTAGCATTAGCATATTGCTGCATTCTCCTGAATGTTGTAGCTTTCTTGTTAAAAACACGAGAGCACATCCAAAACTGTGTGTGGACTTTGTTTCACGGAGACTGGATCTGTAGCAGCACGTCTAACTTGAACGGACTTAACGACGTGATCCGAACGTGAACGAAGAACAGCATCTGTTGCAGACACTGCTAAACATTGCTAACAGCAGCATCTAAACAACCTTCATCAGGTAATTCAGATCAGTCCAGATCAATAACACAAACTGTAGGACTTTTTAAAGCTCTGGATCTACGTCTGAAATGTTGTTGATGTGCAGGCTTTAAATTAACTGAGCGTCGCTGCACGTCTTCCATCATGTCAACAATTCAGCCAAAAAGTTCATCACTTTATGAAAAAAACTAAAACTAATAGTGTCAACAAGCCCTGGAGCTGAAAAAATCCCTGCCATGATGATGATCTACTTCACATTCCACGAACCAAATTAAGGACCATGGGAGACCGGGCATTCTGTGTGGCTGCCCCCCGCCTATGGAACTCCCTCCCTGACTATCGCAGAGCTCCACAGTCACTGGTTGACTTAAAAAACGGCTTAAAGACTTTTCTTTTTAAGCAAGCCTATTCTGCCTCCACATGATTTTATCTTTGAACTTGGTTTATATTATTATTGATTTTACTTGATTTTATTGCTTTTTTTTATTTATTTTTTAAGCAGGCCTATTCTGCCTCCACATGATTCTGTCTTTCATCTTAGTTGATTTTATTATTGATTTTACTTGATTTTATCACTTGTTTTATTTGATTTTTACTTAGAAGTGTGTGATGATGAGTGTGTGCATGCTAGAGTGAACGTCTGCCCATGGGTGGATGCATGCTCAATAATCCAGGTAGAAGAATCTAAAAAAGCTAAGTCTGGTCCTCTGGACATTCAAATAACAAAACAAAACCAAGCAAAAAAACTGTAGAAACGTTTTATATTTTGTCTAAAAGACATCCTCAGTCTGAGATGCTGTATTCATCTCAGTCTTATAAATAGCACCCTCTCACAGTGGATCAACCAGTTTGTTGATGACAGCTGAAACCAGCTGCTCACATGATCAAGGATGACCATCAGCCTAACAATGGATCATTAGCACCCTGATGGTTGTTTGCTATTCACAGAGGGCTGAGTGATACAAGCAATAACAGTATTGTAAGAGGGAGACAGTTGAACATGGAGGCCTCCACCTCTGTTTAAAGATGGACGGTTTCTTTTCACAAAGATGACCTCCTTTACTCCTCTCTCAAACCATTGTTCCTCTCTATCAAGGATGTGAACATCTTCATCCCTGAAAGAGTGACCGCTGGCCTGGAGATGAGTGTAGACTGCAGAGTCCTGACCTGATGATGTTGATCTTCTGTGCTGGGCCATCCTTTTGGCCAGTGGCTCATGCTTTTATTTATTTTTATACAAACGTATTGTTTACTTGACACATTTTCAAAATAAAAATTTTATAAGTCATTTTTGTAAAAATATTATTTGTTTAGTGAAGTCAAGAAAGACACTATTTTTATATAAAGCAAGTGTTTCTTTATTCATTCAACCTTCATTTATATTGAAATCAAGAAATACTATCTTATTTTTTATAAAAAGTATTTATGTTTAATGAACTCAGACTATTTTATGTTTTATAAAAACAAGTATTTATGCTTAATGAAGTCAAGAAAGACTATTTTGTTTTTTGAATATTTTTTAATTAGTAATTATTTTATTAAAACATTTAAATTTTTTATGTACTGTATTGTGACAGAGGGTTCTTGTCAGCAGCTGCTGAAAGTAACTAATGAAGTAACTTAGTAATCTAACTTAGTTACTTTCCAAATCAAGTAATCAGTAACTTAACTAAGTTGCTTTTCTCAAGGACTAATCAGTAACTTAACTAAGTTACTTTTTTAATGTAACTATGCCATCACTGGCTCACTATCATGTTATCTCATGGACTCTGTCACCAATCTGGGGGTGAAGTTTGAGTCTGATTTCAAATGTGATAAACTGATAAGCAGTGTTGTTCAGAAAAGTTTTTATCAACTTCGCCAAATAGCAAAAGTGAAACAAATCATAGCAAGACCCACCCCCCACCCCACCCCACTTTGGTCCTAGCCCAACACCCCACTCAGATGTCATGTCAAGTGTTATTCCTGGCAACGTGTTGCACATTCAAGAGCCAGCCAACTGTGCATAGTTGGGACATTTCTTCTAAAGAACCGTGTTGCTGCAGTTCTACCTGACCCAGCTCCTGCTTGGATCACAAAGAGACAGTTTAATTTATGGGGTGCCGTTTGTCAAGTTACACAGTCAAAAATTAACAGCAATATTTTGGTTTATTTAGCCTTTTGTAAGATTTTTTTTTTTCCAAGTCATAGTTTCTTCATGTCATTCATACATTTATAAATGTCATAGTTACAAGCTAAATATTTAGTTTACAAACTAAATACTTAACTTGCAAGTTAAATATTTAGTTAGTGAGCTAAAAATGTAGGTGTAAGTTAAATATTTAACTTCCAAGCTAAATATTTATTTTCAAATCTAACTACAGGTAGTCCCCGGGTTACGACGGTCTCGAGTTACGACGTTTCGCGATTACGAACGCCCTCCCATTGAAATGCATTGTTTCAAGTTACGTGGTTTATGCAGCCTTTACACCAGAAAATACTGAAACGAAACTTAAAACTGCAACTAAACTTACAGGAGGGAGGGAGGGGGAGCTTGAAACTTACTTACAGGAGAGACCGGAGCAGAGCAGGAGGGAGGGAGGGGGGAGCTTGAAACTTACGCTGTGGACCGCGTGAAGCTGCAGGAGCTCGGAGGTGCACGAGCTAACATGCTAACAGACGGAGGAAGAATTGACCAGCTCCCAGTAAGAAATTAACTATTTTTTTCCTTCATTATGGCTCCAAATGTACTGTATGTGTTTTTTGATAATTATGTAGGGTACTGTGTTAGGATAGGCTAAGTGCTTGGTAACTGTACAGTACCATATATGTACGTGTACAGTATATGGGGTGGTGTGTATGTGTATTTCGACTTACAACGATTTTTGTGTTACGAACGGGCGTAGGAACGGAACTCCGTCTTAAGTCGGGGACCACCTGTATTTAATTTCTAAGCTAAACATTTAATTCGGAAATAAATATTTAATTTGCTGAATAAATATTTAACTTGCTAGTTAAATATTTAGTTTGTGAATTAAACATTTAGCTTGGACAAAAACATTTAGTTTGCAAACGAAACATTTAGTGTGGAACTGAAACATTTACAGTAGTGTGGAACTAAATATTTAGCATGCTAACTAAATATTTAGTCAACTAAATATTTAGCTTGCTGACTAAATATTTAGCTTTCAATTTAAGTATCTAGTTTGTAAACTAAATATTTAGCTTGTAAATTAAACATTTAGTTTGGAACTATGACATTTATAAATGTATGAATAACATGGAGACAATCAGAATTGAAAAAGACTTCTGGACAGAAGTCGAAACGTTTTCTGCAACAAATAAAGTCCAGTTGATCCTGTATTGAACGCCTTTTTTGATTTTATCATGGAGAAAATGTGACTTTGGAAAAAACTTTTAATTCTTACGAAAGGCTAAATAAACCAAAATATTGCTGTTAATTTTTGACTGTGTAACTTTACAAATGGCACCCCATATTAATTCAAATTTAAAACAATTATAAACCAGACTTTCCTGTAAAATATGATCATACTTGCTGTATATAGTTTTTTTTTTCCTGTACAGCAAAAAGGCATAATTTAATCTTGATAAAATAAAAAGACTAAGCATGCACACCTAGTGTTTACGTCGTAGTAAAACCCAGGCAGTTGATCAGTTACTCCGACTAACATCATCCCTTTGTCCTGATTCATGCTGAATAATCCAGGTAGAAAAAGTCAGGTCCTCTGGACGGTTTCTTTAGCATCCAGAGCAACCGTCCAGAGGACCTGACTTAACTTGGTTGGATCATCCCTTTGTGTTTGCCTCAGTTTGTTTTCTTTTGTATTATATTTTTGAATCTACTTTGGCCTATAACAGTGTTTACAAGTGTTCAGCAGTAAAACCTCCGAGCCATGCGTAGAACATGGCGTGGATTTTTGGACAATTTGGCAAAGATAAATGTGTCAAAGTGGTTTGTGACGGGGATTATTTGATTCAATGTCAACAATTACAAACTAAACTTAAGAATAGGAAATAAATTTGCATCATCACAGCTATATTTGTCTATTTATACTTTTTCTATACACATTTACTGTTGTATAGAGTCACATAAAGCCTATATTAATATGTACATAAGTGCAGTCATGGTCGTGTGCAAGAAGTTGTGCATAAGGTAATTGCTTGGTTGCATTATGAGAATGTGTTGGTACAACTTGACGATTTATCCAGACCCCTGTGGAATTCAATCAAATTGAACAATTATAACAGAAATATACTGGAAATAAAGTCATACCAGTTGAAGTTCTGTCACCGCTTGCAAGTTAAATATTTAGTTAGTGATCATCCATCATGGATTTGGGAATGTCACAATCAAACTAAATCAAGTGAGATGGGACTCGACGCAACTCGAGCTCTCGCTGTGTGAGAAATAAAATCTGACGAACTAAATTTAAAAACGCTTCAGAATCTGTTGATATGCGGTCGACTTACCGCTGAAACAGAAACTCCCTTAAACAGCCATCAAAAACACGAGACGAAATTTGTGTCCGCCATCTTTTTAAGTGCTTCATCCTTCACTGTATGTTTTACATGTCAAAGCTGCACATTGTTAATGCGTTGTATCTCGTCATTAGTCCAAAAACAAGTTAATAGCGTTACTTTACTTAAATTAAATAAATAAAAAAAACATATCCAGGCATGTTGTGAACACAGGGGCCTCCCACTAAGCCCGGTCGAACATTAACATGAATGTGCAGCAAATATCCATGATACTGTATATTGTCAGTTAGCTGGTGCTAACCCTCAGTTTCCTGCTTTACAATAAATATTAATGTCTGGTATGTAGAGATTGTTAGACCCTGCTTTGATAATACAATGTACTAGACCAGTATTTAATATACTGTATATATGAACAAAGTACAAAATTCTTTAAAACTCAGATTCCTACAATTAAAACAGTTTTTCTTTCCTCAGATATTATTGGTCTTCTGCTATGACGGCAGTGAATAAAGACGTCAGGTAGCACTTACCAAGATGGCGGCACAATTTACTGCTTTGTTAACATAAACTCATTCTAATGTGTTGCTGTTTAAGTGGTGTTTACTACCTCCGATCATGGCCCAGTGTGTCGTCAACAACTCGTATACACATACTGCGTACTATCTACTTTTATTTATTTAGTTTTGTGAAATTCTGCAGTGACAAGTCATGCCTCATTACTCAGCTGTGGTTTTATTATCTTTGCAGAGGTAGAGAAAGTAAATGCACATCTGGACTATAATTTGAAAAATGCATTAATGCTAATAAATCATGGAGTACTTGTAATGATATTCCACTTTAATCATCGGAATCTGTTTTGACTTTTTTATTATTACTTTATGCATTTAGGGCATAGTTGCCATGGCGTTAAAAGCCTAAAAGAGTGCAACTCCGTAATAGTGTCTCTAGTTAACCATGGCAGACAGGCTGTCCCATCGTCTAGCCGTCTTCACAAATGTCCCTGCGGCCTTCTAACGCCCTGCCAACAGCACTCAACATGCTCAGCTCAGGCTGCTCACTTAAAGCAGAGGTTTCACAGTCACACAACATTACCAGCCAGGTCGGTCACATCATCTGTGCCCTGTGCCCTCCTCCCTGAATCATTTTGATGTTCTCAAACAAAACCAGCTGACAACCAGTGCCAAGGAAGCGTGTCACCTCTTGTGGATCCTCCTCCAATCCCTGTTGAACAGCTTTCATGTCTTCGTCTGTTGTTTTGTGAGCACACCTTTGGTCTGTGATAGTCTCTTGTTTTTCCCCCAACCCTCACTGTGCTTGGCTGCATTCATTGCAGTCTCTTTATTCATGGTTTTGGCACAATTATCTGGGACACGGTGGCTTTGAAATTGAACACCCTGCCTGTTTTCTTCCCCATCCCCGCCACCCCACATGTCTGACAGGTTTGAAGTGCGTCGGTTCCTGATCATGGCATGCTAACACGGATCCTCCCTCTTGAACTCTGCCTTCCTTCTAAGAAGTGGTGCGAGTGACCCTAGAAATGATCTGTGATCTTTTGTTTCCGTTGTATTGCTCACAGGCAGCTGTATGCTCAAGAGGCTGCCTGCCGGCTCCAGGCTGCTGATCGAGATGGAAAGACACTGCAGCGACTTTCAAAAGAAGAATTTTGTAAGATGATGCTGCCGGACAGCCCCCCAAGAGAAGAAAAGAACCGGAAGGTAAGATCAGTGATGGTTTTAACTCTGACCATGTGTTGTGTTACTTATGGTGTGCCTCAAGGCTCAATCCTCGGTCCAGTTTTATTGATTTTTAACCTTTCTAAATAAATAAAAAAGTATGCAGATAATCTACAGTTGTGTTAATTTTTTTGTGATAATTTAGATTATCTGAACTCAACACATTTTATTTATGAAGGATATTCATGTTTAAATGCCACATCGTTTAAAAACTAAACAAAGATAAAATGGAAATGCTCATCTTTGGTTCAAAGGCTCAACTGTGCCAAAGCCTTACAGGGAAGCACAAATTCTTGAAGTGATAAGTCATCTAAATTCCCAACAATCGTATCCCTAAATTGGCTTTTAAGAGAAACCTGTTTAAGATGACATCATTACAGAAATGTTACAAGCTCAAATTTACAAATATCAAAATACATTAAACCAGTCAAAATCGATATAAAACAAACCAGGTTACCAGGTCTCTCTTGTAAATGAGTCCTCGAGGCTCAATGGGATTAACCTACCTAAATAAAGGTTGAATTAATGCAAAAAAAGCACAAAGTCCAGCATAAGAATAGCATTTGCACTCTTCAGTTACAGAAGACTTTCTCAGAGATTCAGACTTTCCAAAGAGTTAAAGGTATTAATCTTTAGTTTGGTCTGAAGAGTGAGGACCAAGGTGCAAAATAAGGGAACACTGTTCTGAGTTTAGAAATAAATCCTCTTAACTCTAAGACAGAGCCAGTTGAAGGATGGCAACTCATAACAGGTCTTTGAACGTCGTCACCCCTTCACAGCCCTGTAGTTCCTCAATGATGGTTTCTGTGGTTGTACATATGTAGATGTGTTCGTATTAGAAAGAGGTTCTGAAACAGTGTTATTTGTCTAAATATCCAGGGACTGTCATGAAACTGAACAATGAACTCTTTTATGGGAACATCTGTTTCCAGCTGTGACCGAAGTGCACACCTCTTAAAGGTCCAGATCTGAGGTGTCCNCAGTACTGCTTCCTCTTGAGGCTAAAAGTGGGCAGAGAAACCAGATTTAAAAAGTGTCCAATGATGCGTACCATAGAAGGATTTGTTTCAAAAGAACTACAGTACATAATGTTCTACGTGCTAATAATATATTTGGTCAGTCTAATGGACTCTTACTGGCCCAGTTTAGATGATCGTGATGACAAGAGAGGAAGTGGGGGGGAAAAAGGAAAAATGTGGCTTTATTGTGTGACTGTTTAAAGTGTTTTTACCATTAAAATCCGTTTTCTTCACTACGTAACTCGTTCCACAATTTTAGTGCCATTTAAGAAATTCCTATATCAAAACGTTCAGCTCATTAAAGACATTCCTGCTGTGACTTTTGGTATCTGTGTAGTTTAACCTTTTGAAAATATTTAGCTTTTCCGGCCATATTTTTCTAATTGAAAATGAATTTAGCTCTCTTCACGTCCTTCAAACACTTTGAGCTGTTCTCAATCTTACTGCTCATTTCAGCTTTTGCTCTGGTTCAATTCCTTTCAGCTTCTTTCTGCAGATTTCAGCTACCTTTAGCTACTTTCAGCTTCTTTCTGCAGATTTCAGCTACCTTTAGCTACTTTCAGCTTCTTTGAATTCAGTTAAGTTTTTTTCAGTTATTTTTCTTTTCTTTGCAACTTTCCTTTCTTCAGCTACTTTCTGCTCGTTTCAGTTTTTTTATGCTCCTTCTGACTTCTTTCTGCTACATTCAACTTTTTCAGCTATTTTCTGTTAATTTTAGCCTTTTTTCTGCCATTTTTTGGTCAATTTTTGCCTTTTGTTATTCTTGCTTTGTCTACCTTTTTCTGCTAATTTCAACTTTTTTCAGCCAATTTTTAAGTTACAGTAGTCCCTTGTAGGCCTGTCGCGATAAACAATAAATCAATAAATCGCATGATAAATGAAAATTTTTGAACTCCTTTTCATTTATCGGCTTTATCATTTCTTTATGTCTCTCTCTTTCTACTGAAGACACTGGATGACAAAAGCTCAACTACGGTGCTCTTCACTGACCCTTACCTTTTACTTTCTCTTTAAAATCAATTTTAACCATCCAAAGTTGCGTTTTTGGATCGTTAAAAGCAGCTAAGCTGAGAAGCTAAGCTACGAGCTAAGCTAACAGGCCGACCTCAGGAATAAACCTCCATCTTGTAGAGCTCCATAATTCACGGTTGAAGCCCGTGCCTTCGAGTAAAAAGTTGTTTTTCCTCTGCAAAAAGAAAGTGAGAACTTGTTTACTGATTTTTTTTTAAATTAAAAGCTTTGTGTGAAAATGCTATGCTAAAGAGCTCAAACCACACAGAGCGTCCGCCATGTCATCATGTCAGCCCATGTCACATCAAGGGCCCTTCCTCTCATTTTTCTCAAAGAGAAATTTGACATTTACTTATTGTTAAATTTCACACATTCTCGTTTATCGCAATAATTTCTGAGACAATTAATTGCCCAGCAAAATTTGTTATCGTGAGTGACTGGCCTAGTCCCTCGCTACTTCGCGGTTCGTTTATCTCGGACTCGCTCTATCGCGAGTTTACAAAATAAAATTGGACATGACTCACAATTGGCTAATTGAGGGATGCTCTGCATGATCGGCGTGAATTTTTTATTTAAAATAAATTATTTAGCACCTGGTGCACAATTGTGTAGCCCATACTGCAGCATAAGCTGCAGCTAGCTGTTCTCCATGCAGAACGGAGAAGTGGGTGTGGCCAAGAACTCTTGAAGGTGGCAAAGAGCAAACTAGGCATGGAGATGAAATCATGACATTCTGTGCTCTTTTAGAACTTTAGAGTTTAGAAACATTGTTTAGAATATTCCAAGAGTGTGGGAAGGGTTTAAAATGCCTTAATATGTATATACCGTACAGTAAATACTAAAATATAGCACTACTTACTACAGTACTTGTACTACTATTCCTACTTTGCGGTTTTTTACTTGTCGTGGTGCTCAAGGGTACGGATCCCCCGTGATAAATGAGAGATTACTGTATTGGTAATTTCTGATTTTTGTAACCTATTTAGCCTTTTGCTGCCTGCTTCAGCTTATTCTGCTCATTTCTGCTACACATCTGCTCTATTCAGCTTTTACTACACATTTACAGGGTATGCTGTTTTTCTGCTACTTTCCACTTTTCCTGCTTTCAGCAAATGTCAGTTGTCGAAACGCAACTTGCACCAACAGTTGAACAATGAAACCTTTTCAGCCTGGCTTCAGCTTCTTCAGCAGCTTTCAGCAAATATAGTTAGCTATAAGCATTCACATTGCATTTTCACAGGAAATGCAGTTTCTCTAGTTGCAAATGATATCATCATCAAAATATCAAAAATATACTTTGCAGTAAAGTCCAAATTGTATATAAACCCTTTTTTTTCTCCTTCTGTTTTTTCAGGCTTGTTCTCTTTTGAAGAGCACGTTGGGTTAGTTTACGCATGAAAGGCACTTGTAAAATCTGACTTGGCTTGATTGACTGATGGTCTGATCAACTTAGGCACAAAATATTCATGACCTTATGTAAAACAGAGAAACCTAATAAATCTCAGAAGAAGCAACGGTTACTATATTATTACATTATAATATTAAAAGTCCTCAACGAGCTGTAAGGCTATTTTCTCTCGCTGAGCTCGAGCAGAAAGCCTCATACTGTGATAAAAGAAGGAAATCCAGGTGCTTCTGCTTCTCTGGTCCACAGCTGATAGGTTTCCTCTCTGCCAACACCTAACCTTTTGTGTTCCCACTGTTTTTACTTAATTTAATTTGTACAGGGACCTGAGTCTACTCAGCTGGGATGTCATAGATTAAAGACAGGAAGTTGCAGAGAGTGCATTGATTTTTGATGTTCCTCGCCCTTACACACTATTAATTGCATCTCCAGTTCCCCCTCGCCATCCCCCATCCATTATCTACCAGGAAGGGGCCCTGGAGATGGACAAATGGGTTATTTTTGGATGCTGCTCAGTCCTGATACACATGCACTTCACTCCCTTAGCTGTGTCCTCTGGCACAGGCAAACCTCGTCTCCTACACGAATCAGCTCGGCGCTCTGATTTGTTTGCACAGCTTTTGTTCTCTTGGCTTACAGCTCAGTAAAATGTGGCACTTCTAAGACACCCGAGCAGCTTTACCACCTGTCTAGGACACGCACCGTCATTTGGTTGTATTTTGTTTCCTGTGGAGAAGGAAAAGACAGTGACCTGGACAAGGAAGCATGGTGTTGATTGTTTATTCAAAGACCAGTGGGGTGCTTGTGGTAATGGTCTTTGTCTGATGTTACAGCACATGGAGAAACCATCTAGGGGAACAGTGCATCAGGAAAAGGCACGGTGCCAAGCGCTCCAACATTACACATACAGTATGGTCCCAAAGAGAACATAGTTTTGCTCTCTGAGAGCACTTTACTTGGACTGGATGTCTGGAACATAAAAGAATCAAATTACAAGAATGAGGGTGTTAGAAAGAAGGCTGATTGATTTCACATTTACACAATATAATCAGACTTATTTATTCTATAAAGTGCCAGAACAAAGGCTAAAGTAAAGGTTAATTATAGCCCGCTTTCTAAAAGCTATAAGTGTGTGTGTGTTTGTTGTATTAGTTTCCTGGAAAGTAATAACTGGATGTACATGTGCAAGTACAAAACTTTTTGAAGTCAGTCTAATTCAAGAAAGCTGCTAAAAGCTAAGTGACATTAGGAAACACAAAAATTGCTACACCTGAGTTAATCTTACAGATATTGAGCTAAAACTTGGTGTGACACAAACGCCAGCCGCTACACAGCTATGCTTAAAACTTTAGCATTAATAATAATAATGTCACATTTTTGTCATCTGTGTATGTTTCCATACAAGACGAAATTTGACTCTGCATTTAACCCAATCACCACCAGGTGACTGTATTAACCATGCTAGTCCATCCATCATCTTTACCTGCTTCTTCCTTTTCCGATTACAGGGGTCACTGGTGTCCATATCCAGCAGTCACTGTGCAAGGGGCAGGTTGCAAGTCCATAGAGACAAATGAGACAAACAACCATTCACTCTCTCACTCACACCTAGGGACATTTTAGAGTTACCAGTCAGACTAACATGCATGTTTGTGGTCTGTGGGAGGAAACCGGAGTACCCGGAGAAAACCCACGCATTTACGGAGAAAACATGCAAACTCCACCTAGAAAGGCCCCCGGGCCAAGATTTGTATCGGCGACCTGCACTCTGAGAGGCAGCAGCTCTACAAGCTGTGCCACTGTGCCACTCCTATGCTAATCTGTTAGCAAAATATCTCACTAACCACGTTGATGTTAAATCAAACCGTCATCATTCCTAATCAATGCACACGTACAACTCCTTAACTTTTGGAATCGCAGTATTTCAAGATGGCGACCATATGCAAGCAATTTGAGCAAACACCAAATTGGCTACAACTTGTTCAACTGTACAGACATTGAGCAAAACTTTGATGTGATAGCAGCTGAGAGTCACCCTCAATGTATACTTTGAGCACTAAAGGATCTCGTAATATTGCTTGAGATTCCGCATATTCACCAAAACGGCCAACCGTTATCCTTAAAAGATTGTTTAACGCTCTGACTTAAAAGACAATGGGTAGTACAATATTTTCTGGACTATAGGTGGCACCTTTATATAAGTCGCTTTGTCCAATTATTGTCAATAATTTGGAAAAATCCATAAACAGGTCGCACCTTTATATAAGTCGCATCTATTATGTGTCACCGCTACGCGACGCGTCAGCGCGTCATTTGCCCTGCTGAAAATGACGACCACAGAAGCATGCACGGAAGGACTTTTCACAAGATTAACACGGTAAAAACAATTATTTGTCTGCTGAAAATTATAGCAAACATGTGTCTTAGCTTAACCGTTCCTTAATAAATTCACGTAATGGTCAAATCTGCTGGATTTAAATTTTTTCGCTTTGAAAAAGTACAAGGAAAAACAACGAAGCTAACCGCGACACATTTACGTCTATAAAACATAGAATTTTATCTCAAATAACTCCAACAGCTAACAGTTTGTAAATGTACATCTAGTGATTACTTTCTGTAAGTTTGAAAAAAAATCTGCTGTGTGGTTTATGAGCTATTTGCTCAAACGTACAAGGAAAAATCAACGAAGCTACCCGCGACACATTTACGCCTATAAAACATCTAATTTTATCTCAAACATCTCATGAAGCTAATCCGTTGTAAATATACATCTAGTGATTACGTTCTGTACGTTTGATCAAAATCTGTCCTGTGGTTCTTGACCTATTTTGCTAACAAACACTGAGCTAACAGTGAAGTAGCTAGTTCATACCTCCAGAGCAGGAGGCCGGGCTGCGACAGAGTGAATCCAACCAGAGGAGGCTCTCGTCGGACACATGAGGTGGGAACGGTTGGTGTACCCTAGCGGACAAAGGTGGTACTGCACCCCTAGCGGCCGAAAGTGGTACTGCACCATTTTTGCCAAAATGGAAAAACGGTCATATCTGAGCCAAAAATTGGTCTAAAAATATGGGGGAAAATCCATAAACAAGTCTCACCTCTCTATAAGTCGCAGGGCATGCAAATTAGGCAAAAAGGTGCGACTTATAGTGCGGAAAATACGGTATGCATTCCTTTAGGGAATTTTAGGTGTTTCTTTTTTTTTAAAGGAATCACCCAATGCCATACTTTGTTGCCAGCCCATGTTAACCCAGATGCCCTTTCCACGTATCCACGAACCATTGTGTTGCTGACGTAAAGGAAAGACCGCTCACGGCTTAGCCTCTCAAAGCATCCCACTTTTGAGCCTTCAGTAGGAAAGAATAAAAACTCCTGAATTGTCCAAAACATCCTCCCAAGAGGCTCGTCAAATGGGGCCCCATGCTGGTTGCTCTGCTAGTTCTGTTTGAGCTACGAGAAGGGAAATCGGACACAACCTACATGGATGTGTTGGTGCTGGCAATGCTGATACGATGGTTTCAACTATACAAAGAAATTTAAAGATCTAACAGCACAGTCGGGCTGCAAACCGCTGCCAGCTGAAGTGGATTTAGACACTTGAATAACCGGTAATCCTGTAGATTTTATTCAAATCTTCTCTTGACATTTTGCACTGCAGGTTCAGTTGAACACTGGCTGGTTGCTGGGGATGTAATGACTAGATGGTGCTCCGCAAAATATTAGGGTCTCTTGAAAAGGTTTTATTTTTATTTTTTACTGGAGCTATTTTTTGCTTCATATAAAAGCAGAAAATTATTTTTTTAAGATGTTCTGAAGGGCACGAGCCTTATTGGGTTGTAAAGCTGGGCTGGAAAACTTGCAGTAAGAGGAAACGGTGTTGAGTTTAAGGAGGCTGTTTATGTATCGCTGCTCTAAAGACAGAGTAGCTGTTTGTTAAATTCTCACTGTGGGATCTGTGGGGGATCGGTCTTTGAAACTGAGACAGCTGGGTGTTGGCTTGTGGAGATAGCGGTCCAGTGTGGGTTATAGCTGGGAAGCAAAAGGCAGACGTTTACCCATCTGCACAGCTGCTTCATGTATCATTTGTGGCTACTTTTGATGTCACTCCTGCTGTATTTATGTAAGCCAAATGGGACAATGATGGATGGGGCTGGTCTTTGTGGGTTTGTGGGTTTAAACAGGGGATCCTCTGTCAAAATTCTACCGCAGTCATGAAAAACAAGTATCTCTACAGAGGTGTCCTGTGAATTGCACTATGATGCTAATTTTCTAGCAGTGTGTGTCACATTTAAATTAAGTGAGCTTCCTGACTGATCCCACAACAAAAAAATCTGTTTCTGTACCACTAACCACAGCATCGGGAGGAACACGACGTCCAGCGGCCTGTGGATGCAGTATGAATAGTGCACACAAGGTTCGGGTTGGAGTGGGAACGGATATAGGAGCATTGATCCATTCCCACATCCAGCAGCAATAAATCTCGAACCCTCCACGAACAAACACAAAAGAGAGTGTACACAGATCTATGTGGCTGAATCAGGTCAACTGACCAGGATATTTATCTCCAAACTCAGCCATATCAGATACTCCAGAGGCCTACCTTCAGCATTTACTCTTGTCTCACTCGCAGATGAGCGTGCAGTTTGTGAATCCCTTAAAGATCCAAGATAAACGCTTTGATTGTGGATCATCATTGAGCTCATCTGGTTTGTTTGGCAGTTTGAGAATTTAGTCAGTACAGATGAGTTTCATTATCTTTGACTAGGACATGACTTACGGCATAAAACATGCCTCAAACGACCGGAACCAGAATGAATTATAAGCTGAAAAGGTCTGGAAAGGAGAATCTGCATGTATCATTTAATAGTGTTTTATATTCTATAGTCAGAATGAACTCTGTTGTGTCTTTGTGGATTTAGAAAAAGCATATGACAGGGTGCCGAGGGAGGAGGTGTGGTATTGCATGAGGAAATGGCAGAGAAGTATGTTAGACTGGTACCAGACATGTATGAGGACAGCAGGACAGTGGTGAGATGTGCTGTAGGAGTGACAGATAGCTTCAATGTGGAGGTGGGATTGCATCAAGGATCGGCTCTGAGCCCCTTCTTGTTTGCTCTGGTGATGGACCGACTAACAGATGAGGTCAGGCAGGAATCCCCATGGACTATGATGTTTGCAGATGACATTGTGATATGTGGTGAGAACAGGGAACAGGTGGAAGAGAACTTGGAGAGGTGGAGGTATGCACTTGAAAGAAGAGGAATGAAAGTCAGCCGTAGTAAGACAGAGTACATGTGTGTGAATGAGAGGGAGGAGGTGGAACAGTGAGGCTACAAGGAGCAGAGGTCACAAAGGTGCAGGACTTCAAGTACTTGGGGTCCACTGTCCAGGAAAATGGGGAATGTGGTAAAGAGGTGAAGAAGAGAGTCCAGGCAGGATGGAGTGGATGGAGAAAAGTTTCAGGAGTGATTTGTGACAAAAAGGTGTCAGCAAAGGTCAAAGGAAAAGTTTACAAGACAGTGGTGAGACCAGCTATGTTGTATGGTCTGGAGACAGAGACATGGACAAAAAGACAGGAGACAGAACTGGAAGTGGCAGAAATGAAGATGCTGAGGTTCTCCTTAGGAGTGACAAGGATGGAGAAGATCAGGAATGAGATCATCAGAGGTACAGCACATGTTGAACAACTGGGAGATAAAGTTAGGGAGGCCAGACTGAGATGGTTTGGACATGTCCAGAGGAGGGACAGTAGTTTGGACATGTCCAGAGGAGGGACAGTGGTTTGGACATGTCCAGAGGAGGGACAGAAGGATGTTAGAGATGCAGCTGCCAGGAAAAAGACAACGAGGAGATATATGGATGCAGTTAGAGAGGACATGGAGGTATTTGGAGTGAGGACAGAGTGAGATGGAGGACTCGCTGTGGCGACCCCTGAAGAGAGAAAAGCCAAAAGAAGAAGAAGAAGACGTCTTTTACATTCTAACTTTTTAATTTGAACAAAAAAAATATAGTGTGAACCAGCTGTAGTCCTCCAAAAGTTGTAGCTGCATGTTTCAAGTGTTGTGCGTTCTTTGATCTCTGTACCTTGACTGCAGTGCTCTCAACTGCGTCAAATACAATGAGCGCTACAACCATGGATTTGGGGTTTTCTGGTATTTTGAATTGAACTACACAATGAAGTCCATCCTAACTTAGTTTTTACCTTTAAAATAGCCTGTGCTCCTGTGGAAATAAACTTTCAAATTTGTTGCAGTGACAATAAGTTCAAAAACTTAATCTGATGTCTACGTAGTTCGCCAGCCGCCACATTAAAATCAGATTTTGTATTTTGCGTACTTGCGTTGTAAATTTCTGCGGTGCATTTCAGGGATGGTGATTTTTTTAAATTCCAGTCTCTCTGAACCTGTTTGTGACCAGGCGGACAGTAAGCCCTGGGGCCAATTTCTGACACGTAACACAATTTGCTTTAATTCTAAAAACAACGTTTTAGGCCTTACATGTGTAAAGATTGAAGAATGGCGGTTATGGGGGGCTGAGATGGGGTAGAGTAGAGGCAGGGCAGCCGACTCGGGACCTGAAAGTCCCAGGTTCGATCCCCAGCCATTGCACATCTTGTGGTGTCTCTGAGCAAGACACCCTATCCCCAATTGCTCCCTGGGCACTTTAAATAGCTGCCCACTGCTCCACCTGGGGGTGGATGGGTTAAATGCAGAGAGCCAATTTCACCATACTATGGGAACATAAAATTATGACAACACACAAACATTACGGTATGATTTACTGGAATACACTGCTGAAATGAAGAGTTGGACCAGTTTTCTAAATAACTAACAGGTTTTAGACCTGGACATTCAGTTTTCTGTCAAAGCTCCAGTGCATGTGTTAAAGTAGTGCTCTGGAAATTACAGAAACAATATTTAGACGGGTTTGAGGAAATTAGCTCTCAAATTGTCCGAGCATGTTCAAAACTCAAGTGACGAGGCAACAAGTGCATCTCGTGTGAGGAAATTGAGCACTTGGAGACATTTTGGAGACTCGGTTTCAAACGCCGCCGGCCAAACGGTCTCCAGCAGTCGTAGCCCGGTGAGTTCCTACCTGTATTTTTCCTGCAGTTAGGTTGTTGTATCATCTGTTCTTCTCTGCAGTCTGTGGCTTCTTGCATTAAGCTCAGTGGCCACGGGGCAGTGACCTCTGTCAGCACCTCCACCAGCCCTGTCCCTTGTTTCTCCCACTCTGTCAGACTGTCTCCAGCTGGGCTCAATCAGTCGTGTCTTCTGAGAGCAACGACTGTAATTGATTCCTGACACAGCTCCACGATGTCCCTGTCTTAACCACTCTCTTGCCTGCTCTTGTGAACCCGCTGTGCCCAAGAAAGGCAGAGCAGACATGAGCCTTTTGTCAGAACCGAAGATCGATCTTTCTCCTGCGTCTTGACAAATTGTCGTCCTTCTCCTGCAGGTGTTAGCAGCAGGCAGTTTGTCGCCGAGACGCTCGCTGTACCGAACGTTGTCGGACGAGAGCGTGTGCAGCAACCGTAAAGCCTCATCATACGCCAGCTCTCACAGCTCCATGCTGGACCAAGCCATGCCCAACGA
>JBBPBX010000990.1:53735-82373 GCA_038048925.1 Garcialebias charrua | reverse complement strand
ACGTTGCTTTTGCAATTTTATCTTTTTTTGGCACCAGATAAAAGCCACGATTTACAACTGTGATTCTGTGAAAGTTGGGTTGTTGTGTAAAATGCAAATAAAAATAATGCTCTGATTTGGGAATTTCATAAACCAATATTTTAGTCATGAAACAAACATATTAAATGATTAAGCCCAAAAATTGTACAATTTTAGGAGAAACAATTGCAATTTTGAATTTAATGGCAGCAAAACCTCAAAAATGTTGACAGGCAACAAATGTAAAAGTGAGTGGTACGAATAAGAAACTTCTTGAGAAACATTTTTAGCTACAGTAATTAGTTTCATTATCAACAGGTCAATAGAGGACTGGGTATAAAAAGAGAATTCTAGAGAAGCTGAAGCTCAGAAGTAAAGATGGACAGAGGTTCGCCCGACAACAAACAACTGGATGGAACAATTTCAAAACGATGTTCTGTGACAGAAAATTTAAGTTTTTCAGTTTCTCACCACCTTCAGTTCATGATCTCATCAGCAGATTTCAAGAATCTGTAGAAATCTGAGCTCAGAGGACGAGGCTGAAGATCAATATTTGATGGTTGTGATATTTGGCCCTCAGGGGTCACTGCATTAAAACCAGGTCTGGTTCTGTTCCGGGCTCAGGAACACTTCCACAGGTCATTGTCTATGAACACAGTCCATAAATGCTGCTTAAAGATCTAGCAGACAAAGAAGAATCCAGATGTGAACACCATCCAGAACCACTGCTGTCTTCTCTGGACCAGAGCTCGTTTAGAATGGACTGAGGTGAAGTCCAGAACTGTTCTGTGGTCAGATAGATCCAAATCTGAAGTTCCTTTTGGAAACCATGGGTGCCACAACCTTTTTTTTTATAAAGGAGGACGGGACCACGTGGCCTTCTATCATCAGCACACAGTTCAAAAGCCTCTCTGATGGTATCGGTGTACATTGGTGTCTGCAGCTTGCACATCTGGAAAGGCTCCATCAATGCAGAAAATTATCAACGGGTTTTAAAACGACAAACGCTACAAGTCTGCAGAAATGTTTCAGACTGGTTGAACATTAAGGCCCCAATATACCTGTTTCTTTTGCCTCACGCCGCTCCGCGCCGTGGGAGCGCCGCGGCAAAAGCCTTTGATCACGGGCGTGAGCGCGCCAAGGTCAGATTTTACTACGCCTACGCGCGCGCGTTGATAAACTGCCTCGCGTGTCAGCAAATGACCAATCAGCGACCTCAATTTGTCCTGTAGCCTGCACTCCAGAGAGCTGCGCTTGCACAGAGTATAATATGAATTGCCTGCGCGCAGCTCACGCCAGTCCAGCGGCGCTGGGCACAAAGAACAGTATACTGGGGGCTTTAGAATCGTCCATCAGACCAGAACAGAACAACAATCCCAACAAAACCTCCAACAGCTGGTCTCCTCAGGTCCTGGACGTTTACAGACTGCTTTTAAAAGAAGAGGGGAGGAAAGAAGGTCTGTAAGCTCAATCATTCAGGTAGATAAATACATAAAGGTTAAATCAGGTCATCTGGACAGTTTCTTTTTGAGGGAAATGTTTCGTCTTTTATCAGAAAGACTTCATCAGTCTGAGGTCTGTCTTATAAATGGCCCTCATTGATGTGTAGCTGTCGGTCGTCTGGCCTGAAACCTTTGATTTATATAATAATAATAATAATAATAATAATAATAATGAATTCCATTTATAATGCACTTTTCATTAATAAAAATCTCAAAGTGCTAATTTGTCACATTTGTCATCTGTGTATGTTCCCATACTTGACAGACGAAATTGGTCTTCTGCATTTAACCCAACCACCACCAGGTGGTGCAGCGAGCAGCGTGATCCGTTGTTTTGGACAGATGGTCCCTTTTTGCATGTGTAGAGCCAGTTTCTGGGAATGGTAAATGGAGCTTATTTATATAGCGCTTTCCAGCCCCCGATGAGGGGCCCCAAAGCGCTTTACAATACCAACCATCCACCCATTCATACACACATTCATAACACCGGTAGCGGCAGACTGCCATGCAAGGCGCTTTCCAATCCTACCGGGAGCAACTCGTGGTTAAGTGTCTTGCCCAGGGACACAACGACACATGGTGTGGGGAACCGGGATTCGAACCGCCAACCTTCCGATCGGGGGACGACTGCCATTACCACTACGCCACGGCCGCCTCAACAGAGGTCTGGCTTGGAACACACCAATGAGGTGCTATTTATAAGACAGATCTGGTTGGCAGGCCTCAAACTGATGAAGTCTTTCGGATGCAAGACGAAGCTTTTCTCCCAAAAAGAAACTGTCCAGATGACGTGATTTAACCTGATTTGAGAGGTGTTGCTGCCATAAGAAATCAAAATTGCCTTAATGCTTCCATACAAAGGTGCGATTTCTTAGTCTAAACGTTTGATGTGAATAAAATGTGTTTTTGTGATTTTTTTTTCAATCCTTTTATGCAACATCTCAATTTTTTCACAAGTGGAGTTGTAGATATTTATTTGAAAAGCTAGTGGTTCTCTGCTGATGGCGTTATTCCAACTGAACGGACTTCAACGCCCAATAAAGCCAATGAATGGAAATGGACGAGGCCGCCTGCTCTTTGGAAAAGGCTCCTCCGTCTGCAGACTGATGGCCACTGCTCCTCTGACTCCTCACAACATGTTCTGCTGAAGCAGAAGTGTGACGTGTCCCTTCTGCTGCTGCTCTTTAACATCTCTTACACGTGGGGTTCTGTTTGTCATGCGTGGTGTTTCATTCACTCACTCCCTGCCTGCCTACCCTTCCTGTCCCTGCAGTCTCATTTCCATACCTCTCCTCACCTCCTCACTGCCGTCATTAGATAGAAGATGGGCTTTGGGAAGATGGCTTTTCTCTCCAGCCTCGTCTGGCTGTCGACCTGATGGGTTCTCGATTGTTTTGAAGGATAGTTTAGGACTCGGTCTCTCTCGGTCCCCTCTCTGAAACAGCCCAATTTGGTAAGCAGTGAATCACTCGAGCGCCAAGAATGTCAGTAGATTGAAAGGAAAATGTCAGCGTCTCCTCAAGCGCTCTTTCTCTGCCTCCTCGCTCGTGCTTTTCCAAATGCCTCCGCCGAACGAGGACTTGTTTGTTCTGCCTCTCTGAGAGGAAGGAAGGGTGGGAGGGGACGAAGGGAAGGAAAAGGGGATATTGATTGAAACAAGAAGACATTTACTTAGACAAGTCATTTATCGCCCTTCAGAAATGGTCTTTGAAGCGTTTCGCGCAGACGTTGGTTTAATGTGACTTGAGTCCATCGTGCCGTTGCGCAGATTCACAACTTTTATTTAGCACGAGTGAAAGTTTTCACCTGTGGGAGGCGAAGTCAGAGCTGAGGTGACCTCGTTTGGGACAGAATGATTAAAACTGGTTTTGTTTTAAAGTGTCACTGACATGATTTTGTAACTATGCATAAAATTGCCCAACATAAATATATTGTATCATTCAGCCATGCGCAGAGCCAGGGGGGGTTCGGGGGGTTCAAACGAACCGCCCACTTTGCCTATGAAGTCCCGCCTACAACTCCCGCACAACACAAGTTCTGTGTTAAGAGAGGTGGAAAGAGAAGGTATGGAGACGCCGCTAATGTCGAACCGGTTAACACCATAGACTTAATATGCCTGTGGTTAACACAAACTCCTTTTTTTTTTTATCCAATAAAAGACAAACGTAAAATAAGTTGAAATATTGCCCACTTCGACGATTCGAGTTCAACCAAGTGAGGATCGAACCCGAGTCGAGAGAAAGTTTGGAGTGGCAACCCGACGCGCTTCCAGTGAACCACCGAGGCGTGTTGCTCTTTCCCAGTCCACATTTTCTTCAAACGAACCGCCCCTCATAAAATCCTGGCTACGCCCATGATTCAGCTATGTTCGTTTTTGCAAGCAAAATGATAAATCAATTTAATTTTGATTTAAAAGTGATTTTAAACTTCGCACCGTGTTTATTCACGGGAAATCCGATTTCACGTGAATGCAACATCTGTGACGTAGTATCGGGCAGAGGGCTCTGGTATGCTTTTACATATTAATGGCGGACAATTTAAAACCCGATGAATTTAGAAATCTAAGTGAAGATTTGAGCTATTTGTCTTCAGTTTGGGAAGCAGAAAGTTAGATGAACAAGAAACAGCAGGTTCTAATTTAGGTCTGCACCCGTATTTATTTGAGTTTTACCTTTTCAGGAAGCGAGGGGGCTCCGAGTGATTGCCTCTGCCTGATACTACGTCACAAATGTTGCGTTCGCGTGTACAGTAATCGGATTTCCCATGAATAAACACGGCGTGAAGTTTAAAATCACTTTTAAATCAAAATTAAATATATTTATACGTTTGTTTGCAAAAACGAACATAGCTGAATGATACAAGATATTTATGTTGGGCAATTTTATGCATAGTTACAAAATCATGTCACACACGCTTTAAGAAGTTTGTTTTAGCAGCAGATGAGTCGTTCAGATGAACCCCTTGCTTTTACCCCCACCTTCTTTGCCCCTCCATACTCTGACTCCCCCAATCCAACTCCTCTTGTCTGCTGCACACTTCTGGGGATGCCAAAGATCAGCCGTGAGCTCAGGCTGGGCCCAGACACTGAATGGAATACCTGCCTGTCTCTGCAGGTGAGTTTTGGTTCTCTGACGGCTCCTTGGCGGACAGGTCCAAGTTCAGCGACCCGGGCCTCATGCCCCTCCCAGACACTGCCTCGGACCTGGACTGGTCCCACCTGGTTGACGCAGCACGAGCCTTTGAAGGTAACCAGCTTGGCTAAAGCTGCTGGCACCTTGTGTAACCTCCACCCCCCCACCCCTTCTAGTCCCACCTCCAGGCTGCTTAATGCAAATGTGTGTCTTTAGGCTGGGCTGCGACTGCTGGCGTCTAAAGCAACATGTGTGGAAATGTTCACGAGGGTTCTCAAACTTCACTGTAGTCACAGAAGCCTGCGATCTTTACTTTTTTTAATCTAATCAAATTTATTTACGCTGCTCTTTAAAAACAGCTGTCAATGGTCAAAGTGCTGCACACGGAAGCAACAAACTGCAACAAGAAAACAACTAGAGAAACTGCATTTCCTGGGAAAATGCAGTGTGAATACTTATTGCAGAAGAACTTGCTGAAAAACAGCTGAAATTAGCTAAAAAAAAAAATCTGAAATGGAACAAGCCTAGCAGAAGAAAACAGAAAGGATACATATCGCTGAATTAGGTTTAAATGAACAGAAGTGAGCACAAATTTTGAAAATTAGCTTAAAAAAAAAAAGGGGCTGAAATTAACAAATAATTGCTGAAAGGTAGCTAAAAGGCAAAAAGATGCATAAACTACCAATAGAAAGTGAAAACAGTTGAAATAAGCTATAAAAAATGGTATTACCGTACCTGAAAAAAAAGCTAAAAACACAGTCAAAAGATGTAAATAGTAGCTGAAAGAGCAGAAAAAGTTTACATTTGCATAAATATGTTGATTAGGCTGAAAATAGTAGAAATGAGCTCAAAATAATGGAAATTATCTGACAAAAAGCTGAAATAAGCAAAAATACCATACCATACCATATTATTTGTAAAGCACTTTCAACAGGAACAAGTCCACACCAGGGATGGTGATTTTATTTTAAAATTCCAGTCTCTCTGAAAATTGCTGAAAAGTAGCTAAAAAGCAGAAAGGAGCTTAAATTACCAGAAGTGGGGAGAGTACCGGTACTTTGTCGCTGAATTAGACTGGAAAAGGTGAAAGGATTGCAAAAAATGTGGAATTAGCTGAAAAAGCTGAAATTAACATAAAAACAACTCAATACTATCTGAAATAACTGAAACTAGCAGAAATAAGCTGAAAGGAGCCTAACAAGTTGAAGTTACGGTACTCGAAGGAATTTAATTAGGCTGAAAGGAGCAGAAATTACCACAAAAACTTGAATTTATCAGAAAACAGCTGAAATTAGCTAAAATATATACTAAAAACTGAAAAGGTTAGAACAAGCTTAAGGGTGCAGAAAGGAACTCTGCACAAAATAATCACGTTTATTTTGAGTATGGACCAAAAAGAGTTGCAGGATGAAGAAATTGAGAGTTTGTGTAGACGTTTTAAAAGTTGGTACATGGTGACATCAGCAACTGTCAGTTAACATTTCATGGTAAAAAAAAAATCACCAAAATGTAAAAATGTCACCAGTGATTTTGTAAAAACAGTAAAAGGCATTAATTACAGGCAACTTTTTTACTTGAATATTGCTCCGATTTCTTTTGAAAACATGTTCAAGTTGGATTGTTTTTCTTTATTAAACTAGCCAAAATACATTTTTCATATCCAACACCCAAAAATACAAAAACTTACCAAATTCATGTTTCAGAGGCCCCGGATTGGGACCACTGTTAATGCCAAACAAAAGCTAAAACGGCGACATGAACAATGTTCTCTGCCTAGTAGAATATAGTTCAAGCTGCGAATTGGAAAATAAACTGTATACTTCTCAAAACTTGACGTCCGCCTCAAGGCTCGCAGGTTGCAAACACTCAAAATTCATTGAGAATAGAGCCAAACTTCTGCCTGTTTTCCTGCATTTTAGAGTCTCTGGGTAGTCTTGAACAGCCGAAGCCCAGTGAGACGCCACCTTTAGCTGCTCACTCGCCTGCGCTGTGTGTTTGTTTCTGCTTCTGTCCCCTGAGTGCTACAGAAGGGGAGTCCTTCTGCTTTTTGCACCTCTGCTCCAAGCCCCTTTTTGTGCTTCCCATCAAGTACTATCTGGAAAAATGAGCCATTATTTCTCAGCGCTGAGATGGAACCAATTTTCACACCGTAAAACCAGCAAGTCAGCACTTAAGAGAAACCTTTACCACAGCGCTTTTTACCATTAGCTTCTTGGTAGTATATTTGGAATAATTTAGGCTTCTCTCTTTTTTTTTGGTCCTATAATTTTGTGGTTTGCTCAAAAGTGTCTTTTTAAAAAAAAACAAATGGTAAGTGCAGGTTTGAGTGAAACACCAGTAAGAGCTTGAAGCAGGACTTGCTGTTGCCCCAGATAAAGTAATCACCTGGTTTTGTGTCGGTAAGCCTCATCATCATTCATCCAGTCGGTTAATTATTTTTCTACCACCGTCATGTTCGTGCATTTCCCATCTGCCATGTTAACGTTAACATACCACAAGACCCCCACTCCCTCACGTCAACTGTGTCTAACCCCAGCCAGTGAGCGCAGACAACATCCTGCAGCTTGTGTTCATGCATTTGTCAATTCAGAGTTTCTTCTTTGAGTCGTTTGTTGCTGCAAAGCCTAGAGTCCATCATTTAAAGGCAGTGGGATCAGCAGAGATGATGGCGAGTGTGACCGACAGTGGCACAGCGGTTGTCACGGCAGCCGTTTGTAATCCACAGCCTTGTTGCTGAGCAGAAACCGGACGTCGAACCAGCCCAGTTTGGAGAACAGAAGGAAGGGGGCTGCGATGTGAAGCGGTCATGACATTTGTGTGGATTACAAAAGGGTTGTGACGATTTTAAATTGTTGAACAAGAATAATAATGCATTCTCCTCGTTTTTAAAAGTAGGAGCACATAGAAAAAAAATACAATGGGTTCAACAAGAAATTATTTTTTACTTCAAAATGTTCAGCTCTTTCAGGAGATCGGTGCTCAGACGTTTAGATTTTGTCTTTTTTTTTTTTTTTAGAATTTAACTTTAAATTGGAGAAAACTTCCCCCTAAAACTCAATTAACGTCCGTTACATTTCTTCAGAAACATTGTTCTCTTTAAAACCTGCATTAACGTTCAGGCGCAGTTTTAATCTTCTTTAGCTGCTTTTAGTTTGTAGCCGTCATTTTGCTACTTTTAGCATGTATTTTTCTACCTATAGCTTTTAGCATAATGTAACCAAGTTTTAAGCTCGCCTTTTTTACTTTTAGATTCTAGCTAGCTTTTTGATATGTGCAACGTCTGATAGTCGGATACTTTTAATCAGCCTATTGCTTGCTACTTGTAGCTTCTAGCTAGCCTTTTTCTACTTTTAAATTAATTCTAACTTTTTATACTTTTTTTTTTAGCTTTTGATACTTCGCACTTAGCTATCATTTTGGTACTTTTAGCTAGCCTTTTATACATTTTAGATTTAAGCTAGCCTTTTGCTACTTTTAGCTTCTAGCTAGCTTTTTTGCAACTTAAATTTTATCTTGCTTCTGATACCAAGCACCTAGCAGCTTTTTGTACATTTAAGTAGCCTTTTGGTACTTTTAGCTTCTAGCTAGCTTTTTGATTCATGCAGCTTTTAGCTAATAGGCTGATACTTTGAACCAAACTTTTGCTACTTTTCAATAGTCTTTTGGTTTTGTAAGCATGTAGCTAGTCTTTTGCTATTTGGATAGTTTTCTGTATTTTAGCTTTTTCAATGTAGATTCGCCCTCTTCAGGGAAATTTCAGCAGTCATTTAACACTCAGTTTTCACATTGCGTTTTCACAGAAAATGTCCTTTGTCTTTCTTTATATATGCATATATTAATACTCCCGCAGGAAAAACAAACCTTTTTTAAGTAATTTCGTTGACTTTATTTTTTGGCTAATCTCATCAGTTTGTCCTCTAAATCTGGACAAGAGCCCATCCAAAAACAAGGAGCAGTATTTCTGCTCCCCTCCCTGCTCTCTCTGAAAGCTTTAATCTTCCTGATGCAGCCATGGAATATGCTGAAGATGTTCATTCATATGCAAATGAAGGCCTGGTCTCTGTTTCCTGCCTCATGTGAACAACCAGCTCCAGGCTCAACCGGCTTATGTCTTCAAGTGGATTAGCTTCATTTGAGAGCTAAATTAATGGAAAGGCTTGTTTGGTATATGAATATGTAGATCCTCCTATCTTTAGTCTCAGACCAAGGACTTGAAAGGAGCAGTTTCTAAAGGAAGGTCCATTACGATGTAGAATGGAGCGGTCCCTGAGGATCTCGTGCCGTGTTTGGGTTTTCCGCAGGGCTTTGACAGAACCTGCAGGGTGAAACAAGCATGAGTGGCGTCTTACAGTCCCCTGTGATACCAACCTTTATGATCCAAACAGAGGAAACTCAGAAGGGTGAGGGTACAGGAGCCGATCTGTAATGACTCAAAAATCTTTTGTTTCCATCATTTTTTATTCTTATTGGCTGGTTTCCCATTATTGTGGACTTGGAGGCTTTGCAACAACACCTAAAACGAATGGTACGATGCACCTATTCTGCCAGGAACACATGCAGTCAGTCACGTTGTTCTGCTGCAGTTTTGCTTTCCTTGCATGTTGACATAATCAAAATGCACATTTCATGTTCTGTCAAAGCCGCGTTATGACCCGTTACATCACCTGTTGTGTCCTCAGACCAGCGCGTGGCGTCTTTCTGCACCATGACGGACATGCAGCGGATCGAGGCTCTGCAGATCTCCAGAGAGCTGACCAGACGGGTGGCGGCGGCCAAGGGAGCGGCACTGGAAGCAGCGTAGGCTTTACAACACAAACACATAAACTCTTGTAGAAAGTGATGATTCTTGTCTACCGGTACTTAAACCTCAACATGAGTCTGTGCTCAACATCGCAAAAGCTTGGAAAACTTTCTAACAAGGTTAAGTCGGCTCCTCTGGATGGATTCTTTCAACAAAGAAGAATCCAAGAAGACCTGACTTAAACTTGTTAGATTTTTCTACCTGGATTATTGAGCTTGCATCAGGACACTTGGAAAACTTCTTTTGTTTTCTGATGGAGCAAAACTCTGGAACTCTGGCACAACTGCTAATGTAAGAAACAATATTCAAGCAATCCCTACAATTTACTCCAAGTAAATGTCATGGTATTACCAGGATAACTAGCTATCCCTTAAAATGCTATATTGTCCAGTACATTAAACTAGAATAAAAGATCTAACAAGCATACTGTCACAATGAAAAGCTGGGAATGGGAAACGGGAGGAAATTTAAAATGTGTTAACTATGGTTAAATGTGTGAGGCGGTGTGTCTACAAGGCACATTTCTCCATCTAATACCAAGATTCTGATTTATTCATAGAGGAATTTGTCACCAAACACAACCATTTATTAAACTAGTGACTACTATGCTGCCTTTTACCCTTAAAAACTGCTGTTTTCTTTTAAATATTGTCCGAACAATACATGTACAGTACAGTATCCTGATGCATGCTCAATACATACATGTACAAGTTAATATCTTCAAAATCTCCCCAAAATACAAATTTGACCAAATTCCTGTTGAAAGAGTTGAATGGAGACATTTGGAGTGATGAACTAAAACCACTGTTGCCTAGCTTTTTATTAAAATACTGCAATATGGGGTTTAAGAAATCTCCTTCTGATGAAAGTCCATACAGTTGATTTATAATTAAAGCCAGTAGTTCTCAAACTGGGGTCCCTGGACTCTCGGGAGTTTGCAAACCGGGGCTTAGGGGTCCGCAAAAAAAAAAGTTTTAACACGCACATAGACGGTTGATGTTTAACAACCCATTAAAATACACCGAAATGCAGGAAATCGCATCTACTTTATGCAACATCGCCCTCACAATAGTGCATTACATCCTGATTTAAACCATATTTCACCCCAAACCTGAAATAGTGTTTATACACCCTGCAACTGCGTTGTTACTATATGAAGGCTGCTGCTGCTGAGTTTATTTTTATAGTAATACCGTAATTCAGTTTGTTGTCCCCCATCGTGGAGCAAAGAGGGATCTTGGAAATACCCTCCGTCCATCCGGTTCATCTTGTGAACAAGAGTACTGGCTTAAGATGGATCACTGTCAAAAACTGGATTGCCACTCAAAATCCAAGACGGCCACTACCATTTAGATACAGTAGTCCCTCACTTATCAAGGGGTTATGTTCCAGACACCCCTGCAAAAGGTGAAAATCTGCAAAGTAGGGATATTATAGTTTAGTATTTATAAATATTTTAAGGCTTTCTAAACTCTTCCCACAGTCTTGCATTGTTCCAAACTCTTGAACCTACGTCATTTTAACAACTTACGTATACAGTATGTACTGTACATGTACAGTACTGCAAAATTTTATATGGGCATTCATCAGTGAAGATACTACAACTTCAAAGATGAGTTCAGCTTCAGGATTATTTACGACTTTCCTGCCAGTTCTGTGAGTTAAAAGGTAGATCGTTACTTCTGACTGTGTTGCAAAACAATTTTTACCACATCGGTGTCTCCACAAATGTTTGCTCCCTCCATTGCTGTTCTTTGAATGTCAGCGGAAAGCAGTGGCCGGAAGCACTGTTGGCTTCTGGGTAGTGTAGTTCTTTTGACTTGCGTTACAGTGTAGGCTTATTGAAAGAAAACTACAAAATGGTGGCGCCTGTCTGAAGTTTATTTATTTTTTGTCCTATTGGTTGGTTCCCGCTCCTGTTTTTATCCCCTACTGTCCCAGCCACGTGAGATATATTAAAGTTGACGATTGTGTGTCTTGTACAATCTTAAGTTGAAAACCCACAAAACAGTGAGTCGTGAAAGTCGAACCGCGAATTATCGAGGGACTACTCTGTATGTAAACCGGCCACCCCCATTATTTGATAAAACTATGCTTTCTAGTTTCTATATTGAATAAAAGTGTAGTTTCCTCAAATGTTTGGGGTGGCTTAAAGTTAATATATGGGGGCCAAGGCCACCATTGGCCACCCCCTGGCACCACCTCTGCACCTGGTGGTGTATTAAATCGCTCCCTCCTCTCCCCAGGACCCGTCACTCTGCACCACCTCGGACAAGAAAAACAAAAAACGACCTCCGTTCTTATCTTCTACCCACTCGCACCAAAAACAAGAGGGTTTACTCACATTCCCCGTTCAGTGGGTGTGTAATCTAACATCCACTGCAGCAGGCTAAATATTTGAGCTACATAAACACTCCGTATGGTGCTGCTGCTCCTCGGACTGATAAATGTTGAGCACAGAAGAATAGTGCAAGCTCTGCTCTTCTATTTTAGAAAACGGGAGCGTAAAAAGGCAGGAGGGCTCACTTGTCATCTGTTATGACCACACACGTTTGATTTATGTCACAACAAGTTCTTTCTTTCTTTTTTACTCACCTTCTTCATCTCATCTACTGTATCTCTCTAAACCAGCAGCGGTTCTCCGTCCACACTGACCGGCAAAGTCAACCAGCTGGAGGTGATCCTCAGGCAGCTGCAGCACGACCTCAGAAAGGCAAGTTCTCATGTATCGCTAATATCTCTACATTTGTGGTTCCTTTGTGTTTTTTTATATATACAGTGTATACGCAGGCAAACGTGCACGTCTGTGTCCTGACAGTGAGTAATGGGTGCCTCAAGCTCTGCGTAATACAAACACACCCAGGTCTCTCTTGTAAATGAGTCCTCAAGGCTCAATGGGATTAGCCTGCCGAAATAAAGGTTGAATGAAACATCCACTTACCGTATTTTCTGGAATATAGGTCGCACCCGAATATAGGTCGCATTGTCCAATTATTGCCAAAGAATTGGAAAAATCCATATATAGGTCGCACCTGAATATAGGTCGCACCTACGTCAAAATGTGGACCGTGTTTAGCTCTGCTGCAAATGTCTCTTCCACAGGAGCGCACAGCAAGGCTTTTAAGAAGATTAACACTTAAAAACAATTATTTGTTTGATAAAAATTATAGCAAATATGTGTCTGAGCTGAACTTTTCTTTAATAAATGAATAATTTTAGCAGGATAAACACCTAAAAATATATATTTGTTAGCTGACATTATTGTAAGAGTGTGTCTCAGTTTAATTTTTGTTAATAAATGATTACAAATCAGCTTATTTTATAAAAAGCCGTATATAGATCGCACCTGACTATAGGTCGGAGGCCATGATAAAATGATTAAAAGCCGTGACCTATAGTGCGGAAAATACGGTAATACAAACCCACCCAGGTCTCTCTTGTAAATGAGTCCTCGAGGCTCAATGGGATTAACCTGCCGAAATAAAGATTGAATGAAACATCCACTAAATTTGATATCCTGCTTCCTTTCCTTATTGTATCCCAGAACCGACACGCCCCCACCTCCACTAAAGTGTTGAAAACGAGGTGGAAGAAATGCACGTTTGTCAGAACGGAGGAGGCTGCTCCGCCTTTCACTGCCTCTCGTTTACACCACGAAAGACCGATGTTCTTGTAATAGCGGGGCTCTTATCAGCTCCTTTGTACCCGTTGAGTTTCTTGCCTCACGTCTCCATTTTGGCTCTGTGTGCGTGTTCAGGAGAAGGAGGACAAGGCGATGCTGCAGGAGGAGGTGCAGCACCTGAGGCAGGACAACATGCGGCTGCAGGAGGAGAGCCAGACGGCCGCGGCTCAGCTCAGGAAGTTCACCGAGTGGTTCTTTCACTCCATCGACAAGAAGCCCTGAGTCCGAGGGCGGAGCAGGCTCGACTCCCGTTTCGGAGCTCCTCGTGATCTAAACGTAAACAATGTTCAGATGAAACTTTTACCGAGAGTATTAAAGACTGTCGTGCACTGTGTGAGAGCCCCGATCTGGACCGCAGCTTTGGCATCCTCCCCCGCCGGAAGCTGAAGGCCTCTCCGCCGAGCCAAACGGGGCTCCTGGGGAAACCTCGTTTTATGCGCTGGACAGAAATCGAGAAAGACATCCCTCTCAGGGGGGGTCCTCCTGGATCTCCTTACAGTAGTGGAATGTAAAAGAACTCCTTCACTGTAGTCAACATTTAATCTACCTACGAACACGTCAGTCTACTGTACTGTACTCAGCTGTACTGGATCATACTGCGCACACTGTCACACAGCTGTTCACAGGAAGCCGGGGGTGGGGTGGGGATTGTACTCGACTAAATGAAGTGACACTTACTGTCTGATTACACCGAAAGGAAGCCACATGTGGTGGTCTTGAAACGGGGAGGAGGGGGGGATGAATGTAGCTCAACTGAGATCCTTCTTTTTCCCTCCCTGAGGTTCTGGTTCCCAAAGTTACAAACCCGTTCGATGTTTAAGGTTTTCGCCTCACACCGAGCGACTTTTCTCCAGGAGAATCGAGCGCATCGCAACAATCTGATCATTTTTTATATACTTTACCCAACATCCTAACATTTCCAGAAATAGGGTTGTATTAGCTTTGGATTGCTAAAGACATGGAGGACGATAGAAATGTTTTTTTTTTAAATCATGTAGAATGTCATATTGTTTGGAAAACAACCATCGCAGCTCATGACTTTCAGAACGTTTCTGTCACTTCCTGTTGTGGTTTTGGCTGTGGGGAGCTGGATCGGCCGTCACTCTGGACGGCGGTCGAGCGTTCGGTCTGAAAGTCGCTCAGCAAGAACCTGGATTCAGTCCAATCACAGATGCTTTTCTATGGTCAGAAACTGAAGTTGAGCCACTCAGACTGAATCTGTATTCTCGTAAATTGAAATTAAATCCACTGGTTTGAACCTGAATTTCACTGAATTTACTGAAATTTGAAACAAAATTAATTTGCTCAGAAACTGTATTTCATTGTATTGAAAATTCTGTTTGACTTTTTTTTTTTCATTTTCAGTTCTATAATTCATTTTTTATTCCAAAATTCAGTTTTTATGTCGTACAGCCGGGTCCTTGAGAAAGCCACAGAGTAATCGAACACAGATTGTCAGATTTACATTTCACGTCAGTGAAACTTCCTTTATGGCGTACAGTGTTTTCTCTAGATCAGCTCCCTTGATGGGGAGCTCATCGTCTTTTATTTTTGTCAATTGGGGGTGGAGGAGGATGGGACGGAATCACGTCTGTGTTGCCTGTCTGCTAGCTTTGTGCTACGTGCTGGCTATGTTGCTGCCGGTTTTTATCAACAATGGGGTGGGCCACGTCTGTGTTGCCTGTCTGCTAGCTTAGCGCTACGTTGATGCTGGTTTTTATCAACAAGAGGGGTGGGACAGAGTCACGTCTGGTTTGCCCACTGGTTAGCTTAGTGTTACGTTGCCGACTATGTTGCCGGTTTTTATCGACGATGGTGTGTGTGTGTGTGTGTGTGTGTGGGGGGGGGGGTCACGTCTATCATGCCCAACTGCTAGCTTAGCACGGCGTTGATACCGGTTATTGTTGACGACTGGAGGGGCGGGATAGTCACGTGTGGTTTGCCCACTGATTAGTTTAGTGTTAAGTTGCTGACGGTTTTTATCGACGATGGTGTGGGGGCGTCATGTCTGTGTTGCCCGCCTGCTAGCTTAACGCTATGTTGATACAGTTTTTTATCGACAACAAGAGGGGTGGGACGGAGTCACGCCTATCTTGCCCGTCTGCTAGCTTTGTGCTACGTGCTGGCTATGTTGCTGCCGGTTTTTATCGACAATGGGCTTGGCCACATCTGTGTTGCCTGTTAGCTTAGTGCTACGTTGATGCCTGTTTTTATCAACAACAAGAGGGGTGGGACGGAGTCACGCCTATCTTGCCTGCCTGCTAGCTTAGCGCTATGTTGATACAGTTTTTTATTGACAACAAGAGGGATGGGACGGAGTCACGCCTATCTTGCCTGCCTGCTAGCTTAGCGCTACATTGATACCAGTTTTTACATATGACAGGAGGGGCGGGATAGAGTACGTCTGGTTTGCCCATTGGTTAGCTTAGCGCTATGTTGCTGATGGTTTTTATCCAGTGGGGGTGGGGCGCGATGCGGAGCGGTACGTCAGTAGCATTTTTGCTAGCACGTTTGTGCTGCGCCACGCACTACATCAATACAGACAGTTGTCAGGGGGGCGGGGATTCTGTAGGCAAGGCACTAGAGTCTTTTGATGAGGCAAGGCACCCTGCTTGTATAATGGTAAGGGAACACTGGCGAATTTTGAGCTGGAGCAGTGGTGTGCACACCACTGCTCCAGCTCAAAATGCGCCATAAAGGAAGTTGTTGTTCTTCGTTGCTGTTTTACGGCGGATTGCATCCACTCTGTTGCATCACCGCCTCCTTGAGACTGAACCCCACGTCTACATTTCCGTAAACGAAGCTTCACTGACGCGAAACGTAAATCTGTCAATCTGCGTTCGATTGCTCCGTGGCTTTCTCAAGGACCTGGGCGCAACACAAAAAACTGAATTCTAGAAGTGAAAATGACAGCGTCGAACTGAATTTTCAACACAACGAAATACAGTTTCAAACCAGTGGATTTAATTTCAAATGACATGAATACAGATTAAATCAGAAATTTAAATTCAGTTTTGAACCATTCTTTTCCTTCGTTGTCTCGTTTGGTCACATGGCAGTACTCTGGATGTTTAAAGGTGCTTTTCCTCCACTCACGTTTGTCAGTAGTTTCCATTCACTGTCACAATGTCCTAGCAATAACAAAGTGGTAGTTACAGAACTGTGTTTTTTTTATTTTTTTTTATTAAAGGTTTAGCACAGACGTGAAGAGTTTCTTTGATTTGATAAGTATTTATGAAGCTGGAGGAGACTGTGCCTAAAACTGGTTGTAAATTGACTCGTTTTCTTTCTGCTTTTAGATGTTTTTTTTTATAAACACATGCCTTGTCTGTGGCTCACTGAGAAAATCGCGAATGTATGTATGTGTGTGTGCGTGTGTGTGGCTGAACACAGCAGAATAGGTTCTTATGCAGTGGTTTCTAGAGCATTAGAGCAAGCGCCAGTGAACCACACTTACAATGCCAAATGTGTTTATTTCTGTACATAACTGCCCCTGAAGTGTCTTGTATTTAACACTATAATTTAAGCTTATTTAACCTAAAGTTGTTTATTTTATTAAGGGTTTTTTGTTTTTTCCTGCACGAAGGAGAGGTAAAGTTCTGTGTTTGTTGTAAACCGTGCAGCTTTCCAGAGCAAAAAAAAAAAGACACCTTCAAAATAAAACAGTAACAACCAAGCAACAACTAAATATATATTTAAATATATAAATAACGGTTTGGAAATTCCAACATTTGGATGCTGCTAGATTAACAGTTTGTTGGTTTGTACGCTTTTAAAACGAGAAGTCTCTCTGGTGTGGGATGTCGAATGCTTTATTTTAATTTTTTTCCGGGTTTGTTTTTGTTTTCTATTTTTAATAAATGTAGTTGTCAAAATTAGAGTTTTATGTCTTAAAGTGTCTGTTCTGTATTTTAACCTGAAAGCAGTTTGAAGTCGTGGAAACTTGTTTTGTGGAGCAAACGAACAAAGCTGAGCAAACTGCAGAAATTGCATTTCCTGCAAAAAATGCAGTGTGAATGGTTATTGCTGAAGAACTTGCTGGAAAAACAGCTGAAATTAGCTAAAAGCATGCTGAAATGTAGCGGAACTGGAAGAACAACCCAAGTTAGGAGAATAAATAAAATAAAATAACATATTTGCTGAATTGAGGTTAAATAATCTGAAATGAGCACAAAAATGTGAAATTGTAGGAGGCGGTGAAGAGACGACACAGAAGACGGGATGCAGATCTTCACTTTAATCAACTCCTACTAAAAACTGGCGGGAAGCACCCAACACCGCCTTATATATCAAACCTCTCACAATACAACATCCGGTCCTCTGGACCTTTCACAATAAAACATCCTGTAACGCCTTCGGTCCACTGGGTGTGAGTAGAGCCCCCTAGTGGTCCACCACACACGCCCCCCCAGAACACCCAGTAAGGTCCATCACTAGTCCAGCATTTTAGGTTTGATCAAACGACCAGAACGGCTGAACCTGGGCCCTGCAGAACCAGTCTGATGAAGCGGAGGGCGACGAGGAGGGGCTGCAGAAGATTCGGGCTCCAATGGTCGTTGAGAGTCTCTGGAAGGAGGACAGCAGTCCGTTAGCAATGTGGATGGAGGTCTGCCCCTGCGAGGAGCCTGGGCCGTAACAACCTGATCATCTGACATAACATGAGCTGGTTTAAGCCTATCGATACAGACAGTCTCAGTACGACCCCCTAAATCTAAAAGGAAATGTTTTGGACCTGGTTGAAGAACCCGAAACGGTCCATCATACAAAGGCTGTAGTGGTGTCCTGTGTGCATTGTGTTTGACAAAAACAAATTTAGAGGACTCCAGACTCTTAGGGACAAATGACTGCGGTAAACAATGGTGTACCGGGCCGGGGACACGAAAAGGGGCCTCCTGAGATGAAAAATGGAGCAACGGTGGAGCGAACTGTGGTGAGGGTACCTCAGGTAAAAACTCACCGGGGACGCGCACAGGCTGACCGTAAACCAGTTCAGCCGGGGAAGAGCTCAGGTCCTCTTTGGTTGCGGTACGTAAACCCAACAAAACCCAGGGAAGACGGTCAATCCAGTTGTCACCGGTCAATGCAGCACGCAGTGCAGCTTTCAATGACCTGTGAAACCGTTCACACAAACCATTAGCTTGGGGGTTGTAAGCGGTGGTCCTGTGAACGTTAGTCCCCAGACCCTTGGCCATGGTAGACCAAAGCTCAGAAACAAACTGCGGGCCCCTGTCCGATGTAATGTCTGAAGGGGGGCCAAAACGCGCAACCCAGGTAGACAAAAATGCCCGGGCCACCACTGCAGATGTTGTGGATGTCAGAGGAACCACCTCAGGCCACCTGGTGGTCCGGTCTATCATAGTCAGCAGATGAGTAAAACCCTGTGATGGAGGCAGAGGGCCTACTAGGTCTACGTGCACATGATCAAACCGCCGACTTGGGATGGAGAAAGGTTCCAAAGGTGCTTTGGTGTGCCTGTTAACCTTAGCACGCTGGCATGGAACACACGCTGCTGCCCACTCCTTAACTGCTTTACGCAGACCGGGCCAAACAAACTTTGAGCTGACCAGTTTCACAGAGGCTCTAACACCTGGGTGAGAAAGGGAATGTAAGGAGTCAAAAACGCGGCGTCGCCATGAAACTGGAACCAGGGGGCGGGGCCTGCCAGTAGAAACGTCACAGAGCAGGAGAGGACCTCCGTCATTCACCTGCCGTTCCTCCAACTCGAGGCCTGTGGGCCCGGACTGGAGCTCGAGTATTTCTGCGTCGCTACGTTGGTCCGCAGCCATAGCAGAAAAATCGATGCCAACGTACACGGGAGAGATCAGCACCCGGGAGAGACAGTCGGCCACCACGTTGGATTTTCCAGCCACATGCTGAATGTCTGTAGTAAATTCAGACACCGCTGCGAGGTGGCGTTGCTGGCGAGCAGACCAGGGGTCAGAAATTTTCGACATAGCAAACACCAAGGGTTTGTGGTCAACATATGCAGTGAACCGGCGGCCCTCCAGGAAAAACCTGAAATGGCGTGTGGCCAGGTAAAGCGCCAGCAACTCTCTGTCAAAAACACTGTATTTCAGCTCATTGTCCCGTAGCGTACGGCTGAAAAATGCAAGCGGCTGCCAAACCCCGGAAACCTGCTGTTCTAACACAGCCCCCACCGCAACATCAGATGTGTCTGTTGTCAAAGCTATTTGTGCCGCTGGGGATGGATGGGCCAAAAGGGCAGCAGTGGCCAGTGCAGTTTTAGCATCACCAAATGCCTGTAGGCGTTCTGGTGTCCAGTCAACATTAGCTATGTTTCCATCCAATTTAAATTCGATTTTTGAGCGAATTTTAGAAAATTTCGCTAAAATGTAAATTAAAATTATGAGGATCAGAAGTGTTTCCATTAAACTGGCTTGAAGCGCATCTGCAATGCCACGCAAAGCGTCTCTACGTCAGACGTCAGCGTCATTACGTCACACGTCAGCGCCATACGTCAGACGTCAGCGTTACGCACTTCCACAGTAAACAGGAAGTAGCGTTTGAAAACAGACATCTCGGCAAAATGGAGAGAATATTTCAGGTATGTGTTGCTATCGGGCAAGTTGTATTTATTCTGTCATGCCAACTAGTTTTAGCGATGTTACATGTTGTCCGGAGCGGAAACAGCTGATCAGTCACGTGACGTGAATGTTCGCTGCGGCAGAACTGAGTCGGCTAATCTGTTTCCATCTGTCGTTTAGCCGACTCAGCTCTGAATCGACTCCCCAAAAACTACCTCAAGCGAGCGTATAAACTTTAGAGCGACTTAGAGGAAGTTAACTCGAATTATGCCGTTTCCATTTAGCTTTTCTGATGCGATGCTTCATAATGCGCACCTAGAAACCTTGATGGAAACATGTCGTTGGGCTTTTTCTTTTTCAGCGCTCCATAGAGCGGTCGCAGCAGTTGTGCTGCCCTGGGGAGGAAACGGTTATAGAAATTAACCATTCCCAAAAATTCTTGTAGCGCTTTAACAGACTGGGGCTGTGGGAAATCGGACACCGCCTGCACTTTGTTTGGTAATGGGACAGCACCACTTGCAGAAATGCGGTGGCCCAAAAAGTCAATGACTGGCAGCCCAAACTGGCATTTCGCTGTATTTACAATCAGGCCATGTGCTGCTAGGCGCTGAAAAACCTCACGGAGGTGGGACATGTGCTGTTCAGCCGAGCTGCTAGCCACCAGGATGTCGTCCAGGTACACAAATACGAAGGACAATCCCCTTAGGACTGAATCCATCAACCGCTGAAATGTTTGTGCTGCACCTTTAAGACCAAAAGGCATGCGCAAAAACTCAAACAGGCCGAAAGGCGTGATAACAGCGGTCTTAGGGACATCCTCCACATGCACAGGAACCTGGTGGTACCCCCGTACTAAATCTACTTTAGAAAAAATGGAGGTCCCAGCTAGGGATGGGGCAGATCCGATCCAGTATCGGTATCGGTATCCGATACCAGCATTATTTAAGTATCGGGTATCGGATCAAACCTGCCGATACTTTTCCGATCCAGCTTCAAAGAGCACTTGTGTTCAATCACAATCTGTGACTGCCCTTTTTAACATTGTGTGAGATAAACCCAATGAAGACACTCTTAAGCCTTACAATTTGTAAGGCTTAAGAGTGTCTTCATTGGGTTTATCTCACACAATGTTAAAATGAATAGTTTGGGTGCAAAAGTTTCATTATACAGAGTCAAATACCTGAACAGTATCGGATCGGGAAAGTATCGGTATCGGTCGATACTGAGTTAATAAGTATCGGTATCGGATCGGAAGTGAGAAATGTGGATCGGTGCATCCCTAGTCCCAGCCAGGTGCACTGAAAAATCCTGGATGTGGGGGATGGGATAACGATCGTTCTCTGTGATGTTATTAAGACGGCGGAAATCCCCACATGGTCGCCATTTGCCGTCTGCCTTGGGCACCATGTGCAGGGGGGAGGCCCACGGACTGTTTGAGCGCTGCACGATGCCTAAACGCTCCATGTTAGCAAACTCCTCCTGCGCGATTGCTAGCTTAGTAGCATCGAGGCGGCGGGCACGTGCGAAAACCGGGGGGCCCGTTGTGGGAATATAATGTTCGACTCCATGTTTTGTGTTTGTGTTGGCAAAATTAGGAACAGTCAGCGAGGGGAACTCAGACAATAAACGCTGAAACACATTACCCGAAGCTAAAAAGTTAGCATGCATTAAAGGCCCAGCTCCTCGCGTCGCACAAGGCAGTGACGAAAAAGACACAGCGTCGATCAAACGTCTGTTAGCGACATTTTTTCATTCAACCTTTATTTATACAGGCTAGCCTCGTTGAGTCACGGGGACTCATTTACAAGAGGGACCTGTCTCACTCACACCAAACAACCATCCACTCTCTCACTCACATCTAGGGTCAATTTAGGGTCACCAATCAGCCTAACATAATAATAATAATAATAATTAATTCAATTTATAACGCACTTTTCATTACTGAAAATCTCAAAGTGCTACACATATATTGAATGCTACACACATTCATAAACCGGTGGCGGCAGACTACCATGCAAGGTGCTTTCCAGTCCTACCGGGAGCAACTCGGGGTTAAGTGTCTTGCCCAAGGACACAACGACACATGGTGCGGGTCCCGGGAGTCGAACCGCCAACTTTCCGATCGGGAGACGACTGCCCTTACCACTACGCCACGGCCGCCCACATGCATGTTTTTTGGTCTGTGGGAGGAAACCGGAGTACCCGGAGGAAACCCACGCATGCACGGGGAGAACATGCAAACTCCACCCAGAAAGGCCCCCGGACCGGGATTCAACAAGGAACCCGTGAGCACAAAGAAAATCAGCCCCTAAAATAGGAACTGAGCAAGCAGCTACCACAAAGTTCCACTGGAAGTCCCGTTCATGGAAACGAACAGTCACCAACCTTTCGCCAAACGTCTTGATGGGAGAGCCATTAGCCGCGGTTAGCATCGGCCCGCAGCCTTCTGCCAGCCTGTCGGAGCCAGTCGGGGGAACGAGGCTCTTCTGCGAACCAGAGTCCACCAGGAACCGCCTCCCCGACCTCGAGTCTTCGATGAAAAGCAGCCTTTCCTTGTCGCCAACGGCCGCGACTGCTAGCGGCCGCTGGCGTTCTCGTTTCCCTGCGGCTTGAAGCTGCACGGTGGGACGCATCGTTGTGCTTTGGCGCCAAAGCGCTGGTGGTAGAAACAAAAGGTGGCTCCTGTCCGCCTGCTGGTAGCGACCCCTGCTACCACCGATGGCTCGTCCGGCGCTGAGGGCGTTGCTTGAAGCTCAGGTGCTGCTGGAGATCCGGGGACCGCCGCCTGGACCGCGAAGGTCCTCGTAGCCAGCAGGATGCGGTCGGCTTCTTCGGCCAGCGAGCGGTAATCCCTCTGCTGCAGAAACGGGGAGTTGGCCAGGACGGTGCGCACTGGAGCCGGGAGCTGGCGGAGGAAGAGGTGGAGGAAGAGAAACTCACAGTCGTCTGATCCCCTCAAAGACAACATGCCTTCCATGAGCTCAAGAGCTGTGCCATCGCCCAAACCGGAGAGGGAAAAAAGTTTCTCAGCGCGCTCCGCGTCTGAAAGTGAGTAACGCCGGAGGAGCAGCTGCTTGAGGGCGTCGTACTTTCTTTGTGCAGGAGGGTCCTGGAGCAGGCTCATTACCCGCTGGGTGGACAGCGGATCCAGCGAGGCGACCACATAGTGGTATTTGGTGTCGTCTGCAGAAATCCCGCGAAGAGCAAACTGTGATTCGATGTGGGCGAACCACGACTGAGGGGCGTGCAGCCAGAAGTCCGGGATTTTAACGGCCACCGAAAAAGCGAGCGGGGCCGCCTGTGGAGGTTCCACAGCAGCGGACAGCTGAAGAGAGCTGGCTGGACCTTCAGATGTCGACATATTCAGTTCACGTGGGTCACCAGTGTAGGAGGCGGTGAAGAGACGACACAGAAGACGGGATGCAGATCTTCACTTTAATCAACTCCTACTAAAAACTGGCGGGAAGCACCACTGCCTTTTTTTTTTTTTTTTTTTTTCCATTTATAGATGGCCTCCCTTCACACCTTATAGCCATCCTCTCACTCCAATATGTATTTTTTTTTTTTTTTTTTAATAGAGAAAGAAAGAAAAGAGAAAGTGAGACAACAAAACAACAATTGTCCACAGAAAGAGCACAAGGCAAACACACCAAACCTCCGTCCACAATCCTGCAAAGCACATGACAGAACACAACAACGAAACATACAAGCATAAAGACTGATAATATTCATGACCTTGCAAAAGATTTCTATAAATACACATACCCATACCTACAAATATATATACAATATACATACATATATATTTATATTCATTTATATACCCATCTACATACATCTACTATACATCCCTGCATCCATTTGTGTGTGGTTGTGAGCATGCATAAGTGAATAAGGTTCCTCCAATAGAACATTTAGTAGCGACTGTGAAGCATCAGAGACCCGTCCCCCCAAAGCCCGAGACAGACGAAGGGGCGATCAAAGCCCAAGACCCCAGGAAGGACCCCGAGCCCAGAGTCCCCAGGACCACCCGAACAGGACGAGCCACTCGTCCACTCCCCAGATCCGACCAAGTGGAAGAACCGGACGAACCCCACCAGGGACCACACACAATGACCCCCCGGGGTCAACAGCGACAATACACAGGCCCCCGCCGGAGCCCGCTGCACCGACGTAGCCCCAGGGCCGGTCACCGAGGCTCGGGCACCGGGGACGCCCATCCCTCAGGTCCAGACCTGACAGGACCAGAGGACCCGAGCCCCACCAGGCAGCCACCAGGCCGAGCTGACAAACGCCCAAGCGCCCAGCCCCAGATAGTGAGGGCCCCAAGCACGCCCGCAGGCAGAGGAACACCCACCAGGGGGCCACGTGGCAGGAGCGCGACACTGGGTAGCCTCAGAAGTATCAGAGAGGGGGCAGTCCAAGTCCCAGCCTGACACTTAAACATTCATACACAGACACACTCATTCAGACCCACCCTCATCCTCACCCTCAGTCACAGAAAGACAAACAATAACGACACGCTCCATTCATAATCCCGATGCACACTCTATACCCCCTAGGTCCAAGACATGTACCTGCTCCCTACATGGGGCAGCCCACATCCAAACCCAGGAGGTAGACCCATTCATTCTGGGGTGGAGAGCAGCAGACGTCCAAGATCCGGCACACCCCGCGCCCTGCCGACAGGACAGGACACCCGAGCCCAAGCAGCCCCAGAGGGAGCGCACTGCCAGCCCCGCCCACGGCGAACCCGCAGGCCCCGAACCCCCCCACACCCCAGCACAACCCCTGACGGCCCACCCCCAGATCTTCACTTTAATCAACTCCTACTAAAAACTGGCGGGAAGCACCCAACACGGCCTTATATATCAAACCTCTCACAATACAACATCCGGTCCTCTGGACCTTTCACAATAAAACATCCTGTAACGCCTTCGGTCCACTGGGTGTGAGTAGAGCCCCCTAGTGGTCCACCACAAAATTAGCTAAAGCTGAAATTAGCAAAAAAAATAGCTGAAAATGCAGAAAGAAGCTTAAACTACTGGAAATGGGAGCTGAAATGAGCTCAGAAATGTGGAATTGGCTGAAAAAGCAAAATTTTGCACAAAAACAGCTGAATAGTAGCTGCAACAGCACAAACAGCTGAAACTAGCAGAAAAATGCTGAAAGGAACATCACAAGCTGAAATATACAGAGAAAATTAATTAAGCAGAAAGTAGCAGAAATTACCACAAAATTTTTGAATTTATCTGAAAACAGCTGAAAAGTAGCTAAAATAGCAGAAAGGAGCTAAAATTACAAGAAGGGAATGGAGAAAGCACATTTTTGCTGAATTAGGCTGAAAAGAGTTTAAATGAGTGCAAAAAATGCTGAATTAGCTGAAAATGCTAAAATTAGCATAAAACGGCTAAATAGTAGCTGAAATAGCGGATAGAGCTGAAACTTGCAGAAAGGGACAGAAAGGAGCATACATAACAAGCGGAATTTTGCAGAAAAGTTAGAAGAAGTACAAAAATGATGTACTGTAGTTAGCAGAAAGAACCTAGAACATGCACAAAACAGTTGAAAGTAGCTGAAAAAATGTTTATATTTGCATAATTAAGTTGAAAGAAGCTGAAACAGAACAAAATGTGAAAAGAGCAGTAAAAATTGTAAATAGATCTAAAGATGTGAAGGATGTAAAATGAGCTAAATTCATTTTCTATGAGAAAAAAAAGTCAGAAAATGCTAAATATGTCAAAAAGCTAAAGTTCAGTCAGAGAGTCAGAGTCGGAGAGTCTTTATTGTCATTTGCACCGCATGTGGTACATGTGATGAAAACGAGATTATGTACATGGGGTCCCAGTTACATCCAACAACAAATGCAAGAGAAAAACAGTAATAACATCTAGGATTAACTAAGAAAAAACATCAACTAGTAATACACTAAGCCCTAATGTAATAGAAAAACATCATTATAAACAGCAGCACGAACACGAGTCTGTATGAGCAGATGGTCACAGATGAACACAGCAACAAGAAAACAGATCAGCATCAGCATGATGTGATATTTTGCAGTGATTGATTATTTATTCATGAGTCTAACAGCCTCAGGGTAGAAGCTGTTCCTCAGTCTAGTGGTTCTACATTTGATGCTCCTCAACCTCCGTCCTGAGGGGAGTGGGGCAAAGAGTGAGTGTGCTGGGTGAGTGAGGTCTTTCATGATGCAGGTGGCTCTTTTCCTGCATCTGGAGGTGTAAATGTCTGTGATGGTGGGGAGACTGACTCCAACATCTTCTGTGCAGCCTTCACCACTCTCTGCAGAGCTTTCCTCTCTGCAGCTGTGCAGCCTCCATGCCACACGTTGATGCTGGAGCACAGGATGCTCTCCACTGCACACCTGTAGAAGGAGGTGAGGACTGGGCTGCTCAGACCAGCTCGTCTCAGCCGTCTGAGGAAGTAGAGTCTCTCACCTTCATGATCATGGTATCTCCCCTGCCAGGTAAGTAAAGTTCTACTAATACCAAAAGTCATAGCAGGACTGTTGTTGTAAATGTACTCATTTAAACCCTTTTCAGCCTAATTCAGTAAAAATGTGCTTTCTCCATTCCCTTGTTGTAATTGATCATGTGAGCAGCTGGTTTTGGTTGTCATCAGCAAACTGGTTGATCCACTGTGAGGGGGTGCTATTTATAAAACTGAGCTGATTACAGCATTTCAGACTGAGGAAGTCTTTCGGACGAAAGACGAAACGTTTCTACAGTTTTGTTTTGTTTTGCTTTGTTTTGTTTTTTGAATGTCCAGAGGACCAGACTTAGCTTTTTTAGATCATAGCAGGATTGTCCTGAAAGAGCTAAACTTTTTGATTCATGATTTGTTGAAATAGCACAAAAAATGTGGAACGAGAAAGATGCTGAGAAACATATGCGAGCGGGGGAGGCGTTACTTGAAGGTCCGGTGTCTTCTGCAGAGCTCACCCGGACTTTTTTCATCCAGATCCCTCTGGATTTTTTGGGCTCGATCTGGACTGTTGTGTGGTTTTGTGTGGGCTCTCCGAAGGTCCGGCTCTCTCCGAAAGTGTCAAAGTCAAAGTCAAAGTCAACTTTATTGTCAGAACTGCAATATGTACAGGACATACACAGGACCGAAATTGCGTTTCTCTCAGTCCCTCGGTGCAACAGTAACCATCTAAACACTAAACACTAAAACATTTAATAAACATAAGCATAAAATAGTAAAAGTGTAACACTGTCCTGAGTTTTTCATAATAGTATAAAAGTATGAAAATTTACACCAACACTGAAACACCAAACACCCCTAAAACACCAAACACCCAATGAACATAAGCATAAAATGAAATAATAAAAGTGTAATACTGTCCTGAGTTTTTGCATAGTAGTATGAAAAGTATATCTATAAAATAAACTGAAGTTTCTAGCGTTGACATTTGCAAAGAGTGGCACAGCAGCATATAAGTTGATGTACACAGTATATGTATGAGGTAGTTGATGTTGGTATAGAGGCAAAGTGGCATATGAAGTAAGGCACATAAGGCACATTTGGCATCCTTAGATAAGGCTAGTCAGAGAATGCTGTATATGTATCTGCAGTAGTGTAGATAAAAGTAGTGTAAATGTAAACAGTAGTAATAAATGTAAAGCAGTAGTAATAAATGTAAACAGTATTAATAAATGTAAACAGTGAATGTAAACAGTAGTATGACTATAGGCAGTAATGTAATACAAACATTAGTGCAAATATGAGAAGTAGTGCAAACTGAATGAGCACATGACCGAGAGTTTAGTGAATAACCCGTTTGATGACACAGAGTCCAGTGTTAAAATCTTTGTGTTGAGTGGTAATGTGTGAGAAAGTTTTTTGTGTTAAGGCAGTTCTGATGCTCAATGGCTGCAGAGAGCCAATCAGAACTGGACCAAGGCTGGTGAGTACCCATATAAATTTTTGCAGGATCTACATATACAGTACTGTACGTATGTTCTTAAAATTATGTAGGTTTAAGAGTTTAAAACATTGCAAGTGTGGGAATTTTTATTTTTTTTTAAGCTTTAAAATATATATAAATACTACAAGAAATATAGTGTTCCTACTTCACAGTTTTTCACCTATTGTGGGGGTGTCGTGAACGTAAACCCCGCACTAATCGAGGGACTACTGTCCATATTTTATGGGCCTGCCGGGTCTTTTTTCCTTCCACAGCCGAGCAGCAGAAACGTTTGAAACCTCCATGTCTTGAAACAAGAAGCTGATTTTGAACAGTGTATCCAGGAAAACAAGGATGAGATCTTTTTCTCTCAGACTCTCTCCATCCTCTGTTTTGTAAACAGCAGGTGTGCTAAAACCGACCGATTGAAATAGGAAACCATAATGTGTTTGGGACTTGATTCCCTGTAAGTTGATGGGCTTTAAATAAATGACAGATGTTGCTTTTACTGCAGGGACGGCACGAGACTTGCTGAATAATTAATCGTAAGCCTTTTTGGATGCAGAGGGAAAAACAATTAAATTTGTTTGCTACTTCCTGCATAAAGCTGGAGCCCAGCTGCTGAAGTGTGGCCTAATTTCTGCTGCTGCTCTCAGGGCGGGTGGCTCTGCAGCTGCACTGCATCATGGGTAAAAGTTGCAATGAATCTGGAGAAATAAATTGCTCTCCAGTTGGTTCACCTGTGAGGGACAGCCAGGGCCCACACCAAGCTTTATGGTTTCACTTCTGCTTCACTTCTGTACCAGTGGTTCCCTTATCTGTCAGTCACTCGGTGCAACACTATTGCTATGGGAATTGCGCCCCCGCGTGATTACCAGAAGGAATACATTCACACCTTTACGGCAGTGGGCGTCACTTCCTTCAGGGAACATGAGTTATGGTGCATAACTTTCAGGTTCTTCTGTAGCAACCAGGTGTCACAACAAAAGGGGACGTGTCCCCCTCACACTTAAAAAATATTTGTTTGGAACACCC
>JBBPBX010000990.1:33391-48862 GCA_038048925.1 Garcialebias charrua | reverse complement strand
GCTGATCGTAGCGTTTTGTGTGTTTGCTTAAGGGAGAGCAGTTGTGACGCTAAATTGTGGAAGAATTGGAGAATTTTCAGTTGCAGTCTCACTGAACTTGATGTTTGCAACCAGAGAACCGTGAAGCCAGTTTTAGAAAATCTTTATTTAGTTTAGTTTATTGTTTATTTGTCATGCAGGACAACCCAATGTCAACAATGCAATGAAATGCTACTGTTAGCAGTGTGGTTCTGTTAGCAACATGGACCTGTTAGCAGCCTGCTACTGTTAGCAGTGTGGTTCTGTTAGCAACATGGTGCTGTTAGCAGCATGCTGTTAGCAGTGTGGTTCTGTTAGCAACATGGCGCTGTTAGCAGTGTGGTTCTGTTAGCAGCATGATCGCTGTGAGCAACCTTGGAAAAAGAAGGCTGTCTGCAAATCTTCTCCTGGAGTGAAAGCTGTTGAGAACTCGCTGCCCCCCCCCAGAGGTCTCCGTGTGCTTTCAGAATGGAGCCGAGCTGAAATGACATCTACAGACTGTGCTTATCTGAAATGACTTTCACGGACAAATCTCCCTGCTTGCCATGAAATGCAACATGTCTTGTCTTATCCGTGCTAAAGCTGGTAGAGTTTTTTTAGACTTTATCATGGAGTGTCTTAAGACAAATTGTGATAGATTCTTTTTCTGAATACCACTGATTACCTAGCCTGGTTAAAACCAGACCCTTGTCCTTCACTTCGCTTTGTACTAGGGTCTGGGACTTCTCTCATAGACAAGGATTTCTCCGGTAGAATTTTGAATGGACCAATCAGAGAACAGAAGGCGGAGTTTTGTTAGTTTAGCCTGGCGAGGCCAGGCTATTCAGATAAATTGCTCAGAAACCACTCGGTGGATATTTTTTCTGCTACCAGTGTGTAATTATATGGCTCTAATTTACTGACTGTTGGCCTAGATGAAACATTTGAGATAAAATTCGATTTTTTATCATTTATTTTCGTAGCGCACCCGAGGCTGTTTGGAAAATGTCAAACCGAAACTATTTAAATCCAGCAGATTTGACCATTTCGTGAATTGATTTAGGAACTGTTAAGCTCAGGAACCCTTCTGATATAACGTCAGCTAAAATATATTTTTTCTCAGCAAAGAAATAATAGTTTTTTACCTTGTTTTCATGAAAATTCCTTCGTGGCGGCAGCCATTTTAACTGACGACGTCAGTCGACGTCGTTCAAAACTCCGCCTTCTGTTCTCTGATTGCTCAGGAACACTTCTGATATAACGTCAGCTAAGAAATATATTTTTCTCAGCAAAGAAATAATAGTTTTTTACCTTGTTTTCATGAAAATTCCTTCGTGGCGGCAGCCATTTTAACTGACGACGTCAGTCGACGTCGTTCAAAACTCCGCCTTCTGCTCTCTGATTGGTCCGGTCAAAAATCTACCGGAGATATCCTTGTCTATGAGAGAAGTCCCAGACCCAGTACAAAGCGAAGTGAAGGACAAGGGTCTGGTTTTAACCAGGCTACTGATTACCCGAATGTATGTTCCTTTTTCATATCTGATTGTTGGTGGCGCGGTTTTTATACTGCTGCGGCTTCCGTGCGTACGTCCCTCTTCGGATGGTGCGCGCGCCAATTGCAAAACTTTGTACCTTGGTGCAAATATGCCAATAAAGATATATTCTATTCTATTCTATGGTCCTGTTAGCAGCATGCTGTTAGCAGTGTGGTTCTGTTAGCAACATGGTCCTGTTAGCAGCCTGCTACTTTCAACCTTTATTTATACAGGCTATCCTCGTTGAGCCACGGGGACTCATTTACAAGAGGGACCTGTTTCACTCACACCCAGGGTCAATTTTAGAGTTACCAATCAACCTAACATGCATGTTTTTGGACTGTGGGAGGAAATCGGAGCACCCGGAGAAAACCCACGCATGCACGGAGAGAACATGCAAACTCCACCCAGGAAGGCCCCCGGACCGGGATTTGAACCTTGGACCTTCTCGCTGAGAGGCAGCAGCTCTACCAGTTGTGCCACTGTGCTGCCCTGTTAGCAAGATGGTGCTGTTAGCAGCATGCTACTGTTAGCAGTGTGGTTCTGTTAGCAACATGGCGCTGTTAGCAGTGTGGTTCTGTTGGCAGCATATTTATATACAGAGTTGTTTTTTTACGTGCTTCATATTTCGTTGCCCACATCTTGCCCGTCATCTTGCCCGTCATTCACTTTAATAGCAGAAGTATAAATGCAAACATATCCAAAATAACAGATTACTTAAAACAATTAAATAGAACTTTTACGATAATAGCGCTGTCAGAGACATGGCTTAATGATGATAACACAAGTAATATTCACATCGAGGGGTATGAATTATATCATATGAACAGAAATAATAAAAGAGGTGGTGGTGTCGCACTATTTGTCAATAATGAAATAAAATGTAAATTAAATAATGAAATGTCAATAATAGTTGATAATATTATGGAAATGATAACAATAGAAATTATAAACAAAAACGATAAAAACATAATAATAAGTTGTGTATATAGATCACCAGGAGCAAATATAGAAATATTCACTGATAAAATCTTGGAACTAATGGAGAAGAGTTTTAATAAAAATATTTTTTTGTGTGGAGACTTTAACATTGATATGGGAAATAAAACAGATTCAAATAACATAAGCACATTTATAAACTCAATGTACAGTTTAAATATGTATCCATTGATATCAAAGCCAACAAGAATTACAACTCATAGTGCCACAATAATTGATAATATTTTCACAAATATAACAAATGGGGATGTGATAGGTGGTATCTTAACGACCGACTTAAGTGATCATTTACCAGTTTTCACAATCTTTAAAAATGATCAAAATATCACAAAAGCAGTCACAACGAAGAAAAAAATCATAAACACATCAAAAAAAGTTTTGGAAAAATTGAAAGAGGATCTGGATAAACAAGACTGGAATGATGTGTATGTTGATGATGCGAACAGAGCATATGATGAGTTTATGAATATCTTGGAAACCCTGTATGAAAAGAATTGTGTGCAAACAAATTACACAAAGAGAAATACGAATGATCAACCATGGATGACAAAAGGGTTAAGAAATGCATGTAAAAAAAAGAATTATTTGTATTCATGTTTCTTGAAATTGCGAAGTCAGAGCGCAGAAGAAAAATATAAAAAGTATAAAAATAAATTAGTAGGGATTATAAGGAAACATAAGAAAGAATATTATAGTAAATTATTAGATAAAACTAATGGTGATATGAAAGCAACATGGCGAGTAATGAATGGTGTACTGAAGAATCATAAAGCAAAAACTGGTATTTCAAAATATTTTGTAAAAGACAACGATGAAGTTCATGATGAAAATGAAATTGTAAATGGATTTAATCAATATTTCGTGAATGTTGGATCAAGCCTTGCAGCTAAGATACCAAAAGTAGATAAAAATATGATCCACTCAATTACAGGTTGTGAAATAGTATTTTCCTAAATGGAACTAACAAAGAGGAAATAATGAATATAAGACCTATAACTCAGTTTTGGATTTGATTCCGAAACGTTTTACACCGGATGGGAGCAGGGATGCCTTGTCTGTAAATTAGACTAACAAAGTTCTCTGAGCAGCCTCTTTTGTTGTTTGGGAGGTGTTGTTTGTCAATTTACATACAGTTTTGTGTCTTCTAACAGAGACCTCAAGGGAACCTCCTACTGTTAGGTGTGATCTTTCAATTTACATGTATGTGTTACAAACCCCTTTTAAGCTGGGATGTGTCGTTTTGTCAATTTAAATAGAATGGGCATGTTAGTTAATTTGTGGTGTTTTTTCAGTTTCCAATTTCATATGTTGGTGCGTGACTTGTAAGCCTGTATAAAACTTCTCGTTCTCACAGCTTCCATTCAGAATTGAAAAAGACTTCTGGACAGAAGTCGAAACGTTTTCTGCAACAAATAAAGTCCAGTTGATCCTGTATTGAACGCCTTTTGTTGTATAACACAATCATTGTTCCACACTTAATCTATTGTATTGATGTTTGGGGGAAAGCGTGTAAAACAATCACAAAGCCTATTTTTGTATTACAGAAAAGAGCTGTAAGAATTATCACTAGAAAGCATTACCGTCATCCATCAAGTACATTATTTTATCAACTAAAATTATTGAAGTTCCATGATTTGGTAGACTATAATATTTTATCAGTTATGTATAGAGCTCAAAATAATGCATTACCTTTAAATATCCAAATGCACTTTGTTAAAAGACAAAGTTGTTATAATCTTAAGGGAACAGAGTTGTTTGTAAAACCACAATTCAGAACCAGTTTGAAGGGACGTTCTACCTCAATCCAGGGAATTAGATTATGGAATGGCTTGGAGAATGTAGTTAAAAATGCCAAGTCAATGTTTACATTTAAAAAAATGATCAAAACAAATGTGTTAAAAAAATATATGTGAAATAACGTAATGTGTATTGTATTAGTTAGAAAATTAGAAAGAGTTAGTCATTTTGTACTGTTGGTTGAAGAATATTATTGTTTAACCTGATTGTTGGAAAAAGTTGGTTGAAGATTATTATTGTTTACATGGTTTGACTACTGTTGTTTAATCTGATTGTTGGAGATAAGGGGCAGATATAATAAGATTTATTCTTCTTTCTGCTACCTTTCATTTTTTTACATTTTGTACACTATCATTATGAGATTGTCTTGTATTGTTTCTTTTGTAAAAAAAAATGAACAAATTTAATAAACATAAACATAAACATGTCAGGATGAGCATCTTGCCTTGCCCCCATGCACCATTGCATGCACCATTTGGCTCAGGGTTGCCAAATAAGCATAGATGTGTTGTTTTTACCCCTCCTTTCCTGTGCACATTCACCAAACGCACGCCTCATCTCACAATCCCCTCACTAACAGCATAGGGTGGGTCAAAATACAAAAAATGTTAGTGACAGTACAATAGCTCATCATTCCTTATCTGGCAACCTTTCCTGACATGGAAACTGCAGTGTTTCAACATAAACCTGAAAATAAAATGTAACATTGAAAAAGCACTATTGTTTCCAGAGGTTGTTCTCATGTAAACGGGGCCTAAGGATGTAAACAAACTTTAAGGTTTCAGAGAGAGAGCTGTGCTTGGCTCATTATAGATACTATCTTAATTCTGTTTGCTCCAGCAGGTGAACAATGAGCATCAAGTTTACAGAGAAAGAAGCTCTGACAGGAACCAGCCCTCAATGTTTTCTCACCTGGACTGTTTATCAGTGGAGCTCATCGCACACACAACAATATAATAAGATTGGGGGTTGGGGGCGGGGGTCATTTCTCCTCATCTGCCCATCACATCCCCACAGGTCATAGCTGTCAGGTGACCGTCCTCTCAGCTGAACCCAGTGAAGGGAGACGTCTTTGTCCCAACAGAAATCACAAAGGGCAAAATGGATGGAAAGAGATTTTCCAGAAAAGGTCACTGCTGGCAGAGCAGCTTCAAAACTTACATCAAGCAGAGACAGAACCTCGTGTACGCAGGAGGTGAGAACAGAAGTTCGGAGGTCCCACATCTTCCTTTCTGCACCAAATAAGATAAAAGAGACAGGAGCAAATAGATAAGACGGGGCGGGGGGATTGTCTTCATTTGCCAACACATCCTTGTCCTCTCAGCCTCGGAGCACAAGCAAAAGCTCCGCTATTGATTCTCCTTCGGCTGCTTCCAATGTGGACAGCTGCAGCTGGTGTGGGGGGCGTCAAGGCGCAGGACAGGTAGGTGGTGGAAAGAAGGAGCCAAATCTGAGAATTTCTCCTTTTCTTAACTCAAGCTATTGATCAAACTAAGTTTGATTAGACTGGCCAGGCTTTTGAAGCTGAGGACAGTGATTTGTTTCTCAGAAGGTCATGGGAATATTGATGTCTGGGGGGTGGCGGCGGGGGGGTGTATACGTAGTTCTGAATAACAAACAGCTACGTTGACCCGTCATCTGCAGTAAAAGCTTAACCCAAGAAGCAAATCGATCTTCATTGTGCGAGCTACAGAGACACTGAAGGTCAAATACAGAAAACGTGAGGCGTCCTCATCGACACAAGCTCAAAAACTGGTGACGCCAGAATTTGTCTAAGATCAAACTGACAAAAAATGTACCGGTATCTGTCAAAATATTTAAAATATTTATAAACACTTAACATATCGCCCGCTGCCTTTTATACAAGATTTTCAAATCTCAGATCTCAAATCTTAAATAAGTGTTACTGAACGCAGAGGTCTCCTGTCTCGGAGGGATTTGAAAAGTGAATGTTTGTAGTTTTCCAGATGAGTGTTTTTCTGGACTGGACTGAACAGAAATTTCAAGTAAATCTAAATGTTTTTGGGGCAAAATATTCAAGTGGGGAGGAGTAATACTGTGGAGAACAGAGGGATTTTATTTTATATTTTCTTGTTAGAGGCGACGCAGAGTATTTCGGCATTAAGGTTCCTAAATACTCGGGCGTATGTCAGTCCGCGGAGGTCCACGCGTACCGGATTAGACTTGAAGTGGACGCCCGCAGGGCATGTCTGTGCAAAGCTAAATTTTTACGACCGCATACACGTACAGTACTCTGTGTCGCACAATAAACTGCCCGGCGATGAACTGTTTTGTATGTGACACCAATGTATTAAATTGGATTGTGGAATAATTTGGGAACTGAAATTAAATATGCTAAATCAATGATTATTTTTAAGAACATGATCAAAACTAAATTATTGCAAAAATATATATGAAATAGTATATTGTGTATTATATTTTTTTCAAAGTCATAAAGTCAAAGTCAACTTTATTGTCAAAACTGCAATATGTACAGGACATACACAGGATTGAAATTGCATTTCTCTCAGTCCCTCGGTGCAACAGTAACCATTTAAACACTAAAATATTTAATAAACATAAGCATAAAATGAAATAATAAAAGTGTAATACTGTCCTGAGTTTTTGCATAGTAGTTTTTGCATTACACGGACACTGTGGGGGGGAAACGGATGTTTTGGGTATGTTAATTAGATGAAAAGTTTTGCGTTGACACGGATCTGCTCGAATTTCCCCCCTCCCTCATGCCCCCCCCCCTTTCACCCACTGCGCATGCGTGCTGCCTCACTGCTGGCTGTCTGCTGTGTTCTTCTGGGCTAAACATTGAGCTAACAACAACTTAACAACAAGTTAAAGCTGGATTTTGGATAAGAGTCGACAGATTTGACACCAAGCGGGACCTCTTCATCTAACAAGCTGCACACCAGACGCTGAGTGGACTGTGGATCAGAACCGAGTGACGATGAGGATGATGTCGGACTTTACTCCGTGATAAACAGCTGACTTACAGCAGGTAAATCAATGTCTTAATATAATGTTTGCTTGTGTTTACTTTGATCACACAACAACAGAGTTTTTATTTATTTATTTCTGCCAGGTGGAGAAGCTGTCGTTCCAACAAACAGGCAGACCGGTTCTGATGGGTCCAGATGAACACACAGCAAGAGTCCAGTTCATTAACGTAGTTACAGTTCGGTTCACGTGTTTTAATAGTGTGTTCAGTTTAATTCTCAGTGTTTGTGTTACGTAAAGTTTGTGGTGCTGAATAAATAAATAATAAATAAACCTGGTGTCTTCATTTTCACAGCACGTTACGCACTGTTTAAAAAACGTAACGAGTCCAGATAGATACTGTAGTTCAGATAAATTTATACATCTCCCACGCCAACATAAATACTGTTTATTATTGTTAAACTGTTATATTTTGCAGCGTGACACGTGAAATGTCTGCCTGCCCTAGACTGTCCGCGCGTGCGAGCTGCACGCATGTGGTTGACACAAAAGATCAGCGGGAGATGTTTACATTATCAACGGGGGGTCAGCGAAAAAGATCCACCTTGAGAGGTAGATCAGAAAAGTATCGGATGCAAAGAGGGGGGCCAGCGGCGTCGTGTCAACGATAAGCAAAGACGCAAAGAGAAAGTAGCGGTTCCACTCAAAATATGCGCCGTGTAAACAGGGCCAAACACTAAACATTTAATAAACATAAGCATAAAATGAAATAATAAAAGTGTAATACTGTCCTGAGTTTTTTGCATAGTAGTATAAAAGTGTAAAAAGTATATCTATAAAATAAAATGAAGGTTCTGGCATTGACATTTGTAAAAGAGTGACAAAGCAGCATATGAAGTTAATGTACACAGTATATGTATGAGGTAGTTGATATTGGTATAGAGGTAAAGTGGCATATGCAATAAGGCTAGTAAAAAGAATATATATATATATATATATATATATATATATATATAATATATATATATATATATATATATATATATATATATATCAGCAGTAGTGTAGATATAAAAAGTAGTGTAAATGTAAACAGTAGTAATAAATGTAAACAGTAAAATGTAAACAGTAGTATGACTATAGGCAGTAATGTAATACAAACATTAGTGCAAATATAAGAAGTAGTGCAAACTGAATGAGCACATGACCGTGAGTTTAGTGAATAACCCGTTTTGATGACACAGAGTCCAGTGTTAAAATCTTTGTGTTGTGGGGTAATGTGTGAAAGTTTTTTGTACACAGGTGCAGCAGGTGCTAAATGATTTAAAATAATTTCTTTAAAACAAAAATCCCATGTCGATCGTGCGGCTCATCCATCAATCAGACAATTGTGCGTCATGTCCAATCTTATTTTGAAAAACCGCGAAAGTCGCAAAATAGTGAGGGACTGGTGTACTCGGAGTACAGGTTGTGTACAACGCAGCTACCACCACAACAAGTTTAAGCTCAATATCTTCATACAAAATATGAACTGAATTATGTCATGTCTGTTTTTTGAGGACAGTTATCTGTGGCGGCCATCTTGAATGTGTTAGACTCCCCGATAATTACATTGTGGCTTTACACCTTACATAGCAGTCATCCATTATTAGATGTAATTATTCTGTCTGAACGTAAAGCTAAAAAAGAATAAATTACACAGATGGTGAACAGTCCAAAGAAAACTGAATATTTAAGGAAGCTACATGTATTTAAGAAAACCAAACCCGGAGGGGTGTGTGGGATTTAACGTTTCTTACACTTTTGTTATTTCAGCGGTGAGCTTTGGTCAAACGTGTCGCACCAGGGAACACCAACACTTGTGTTGTTAGGTGGGTAAATAACATACAACAGCACGTGCAGGGATTGGAGCAGCTTGTTTTCCTCAAATTAAAGGTTGTCACTCTTGAGAACACTTTGTCGTGCAAATGCTTTCTGTTTAATTATGTTGGATAATATTGACTGTAAGCAATCAACACAAAACGATACCTGAGATCAGAGGGAGAGATTAATGTGTTAACTGGGGGCGGCCGTGGCGTAGTGGTAATGGCAGTCGTCCCCCGATCGGAAGGTTGGCGGTTCGAATCCCGGTTCCCCACACCATGTGTCGTTGTGTCCTTGGGCAAGACACTTAACCCCGAGTTGCTCCCGGTAGGACTGGAAAGCACCTTGCATGGTAGTCTGCCGCTACCGGTGTATGAATGTGTGTAGCGCTTTGAGATTTTCACTAATGAAAAGTGCGTTATAAATTGAATTCATTATTATTATTATTATTATTAACTGATCGGTGTGTTCAACCTCAACACATAAACATCCCATTCTGGGTTGGTTGTTCAACAAATAAAACAGTCTTTCAGATGTGTTCTGACTACAAAGTACAAACATGTCAAAAACGCTGACTTCATTTTGAGCAACGTTGATTCTAATAAGAATCGGGGTGTGTCAGATGTAAAAATCAAAAAATGGTACACACACCGGTTTGTGAATTTCATAAACCTATATTTATTTATTTACAATAGAGCGAGGTAAACACATTATGTTTAAACTAAAAGTTGTTCAGTGAGGTGGGGTCACCTCCCTTCAGCAAAGGAATTGTCTGTTTTCCAAGTGTCTGGAATGGTGTTTTGGCTTATGGACAGGTTAAAGATGTGAGTCACAGGGACTGTGATGATATGAGCAGCCAGCCTTAAGAAATAAGGTGGAAGTTCATCTGGACCTGCAGATTTTTTTAGGATCAAGATCATTTAACAGTTTATTTACCTCACGGACTGAGAACGGAGAAAAAGAAAAGGTGTGATTAACTGAGGATTGACTTGTAGGAGGGATTTGATTTGTAGAAGTTTGGTTATTAGATGAAGTGGCTGATTTTCCATTAGTAACTGTGTCAAATAATGAACTAGAAGCAACAAAATGTTTGTTGAAACAGTTCAGGATCTCGTGCTTATTTGACACAGGAACAGATTTAACGAGAAATTGTGATGGGAGGTCAGATGATTGGGGGGTGCCTGAGAGAGATTTGATGGTTTTCCACTTGAAGGGGCAGATGATCGCATGCGATATTAAGAAGTTGTGTTTAAAATGAGTGTTTATGTAATTACTTTCAGTTTGCATATCCAATATAAGTTTTATACATTTAAGGCAGTCATATTTGTTTATAACTTTATTAGTAAGCCTGAGAGTTGCTGGATCCGACAAACAGTTGCCGGAAGGCACCCTGTCAAAATAAGAGAGTTCCCGGATCCTGTTCCAGCAGGATCCAGCTCAAAGTAAACACTGGTCCACGATCCACAAAAGACTCTAGAACCAGTTGGAGAAGCATTTTGTAATTAATTGTGTAAATTGGCGGCAGGTCAGTAAGGGGAGTGATTACAAAAAGAGCATTTTAGAGAGGATGACTTAGAAGTAAAGATGGGTAGAGGTTCACAGGTCTGGAACATTTCCAGAAGGATGTTTCTCAACACAAACTTGGGAAGTCTTTGACTATCCCGTAATCTCATCAACAGATTAGAAGAATCTGTATAAATCTCTGAGCTCAAAGGACGAGGCTGAACATCAATGTTTGATGGTTGGGATCTTCAAAGCTTGTTTAAAATGAGTTCATTGTTCATCTGCTGTTCATTGTTCTTTAGTTTTAGCAGGTCACTTTCGTAAATGAGCCCATGAGGTTCAAAAGATTTACCTGACTAAATAAAGGTTGAATGAAAAAAAATAAAAATGGACTGAAGTGAAGTGGAGAACTGATCTGTGGTCGGACAGATCCAAATCTAAAGTCTAAAGGACACCAGATCCTTCAAACTAAAGACAGGGACCATCCGGCCTGTCATCAGTGCACAGTTCCAAACCCTGTCTCTCAGACGGTGTGGGGGTGCAACATCTGGAAAGGCATCCTCTTCATTGAAAAGAGAATATGAGTTTTAGAACGTTTGTCCGTTCTGCAAAAAATGTCTCAGGAAGGCTGAACATTAGAATCATCCATCAGACCAGAATGGACCAGTACTCATAGGCGTAATTTACACGGGGGTTGTGGGGGTTTTGACCCCCACAATAATTTGATCCGGTCATTTCAACCCCCCCAATAAAATGACATCATTTCGTCATTATACATATCTTACATCAATAATTGATTTTCTTTATTCATTCAAATTTTTTAGTAAAATTGCTGCATGTTTTTAACAAACTCCCTGAGGACTGACCCCCTCCCCTGCAAATAATTTGGTATCACCCATCTCACCGGCTACAGGAAGTCACGTGAGTCACGGAGCTGCTCATGAAGTTGCCCAGAAGTTTCTACATGCATGTGTCCGAAAAAGGCCTCCTTTGGTCTGACTGACTCTGTCGCTGCCTGCCCCTTGCTATGGATGTAGCTGCTATTAGCTGTGAGGTTCGCTGTTTTTGTTTGCAAGATACCACTCATAAACCACACCGCGGATTTTTAAATCCAGCTGATTTCACATTTGGTTCAGCTCAGGAGCCCGTCTGCTGTAGTGAGGTAAGAAATATATTTTTTAAGCGTTTATTTAACTAAATTTAAAGAAACAAAGCTCCGGTTTGACCCGCCTGGCGCCTGCATAAAAATCAGCGAACTTTTTTTTTTTAATCCAGCTGATTTGAACATTTCGTCAAACTCAGGAGTATGTCTACTATCACCCATAAGTCAGCGAAGAAATACTGTATATTTTTAAGCGTTTATTTAGCTAAATTTAAAGAAAGAAAGCGTCCGGTTTGACCCGCCTGGCGCCTGCATAAAAATCAGCGAACTTTTTTTTTTTTAAATCCAGCCGATTTGAACATTTCGTTAAACTCAAGAACACGTCTTCTATAAAGTCAGCTTAGTAATATATTTTTTCTCGCAAAGAAATAATTGTTTTTACCGTGTTTCTTTGTGAAGTTCTTCGTACTAGCTGGGTCCTGTCGCCGCCATCTTGATCAGGACAAAGCTGACGCGTCGCGTGGAGATGACGCGTATACAGCAAGAGAAATTGAATATGATGTCCCATTAAGTAAAGCAGAAATAAAAATAATTGTTAAAGATAAAATAAATGATATGTGGCAGGAGAGGTGGGATTTAGAGGAAAGAGGAAGACATTTACATAACATACAGAAGGAGGTACTCCTAAGTGACGATAGTAGTTTAATGACTAGGAGAGAGGAAGTATGGATTAACAGGTTGAGGATTGGGCACACTACATTAAATAGTGGTCTAAAGATAATAGGAAAACATCCATCAGGTGACTGCTCTAATTGTGGGGTACTGGAAGGAGTGGAACATGTGTTGATTTATTGTAAGAAATATAATAAAGAGAGGAAGGCACTGGAAAGGGTAATGGGGAGTTCGGTGACAATGGTTACTTTATTGAAGAAAAATCAGTCACAGGTTATAACTAAAGCACTTGTTAAATATTTGAAAGTTACAAAATTAGCTGAAAGGATTTAATTTTATTTTTATTAATTTATTTATTTTTTGTTGAAAGTAGACTCTTGAATTACATCTCCGTCCGGTTGATGGCGGTAATACACTGAGTTTGTAAACTGCCAGTAAACACCATCGAAGAAGAAGAAGAAGAGATGACGCGTATTAAACACTGAAGCGTATAGTGTACAATTTTTTCGTGTTTATTGTTAATCACAACCCCCCCAATGTTAGACCTAAAGTTACGCCCCTGCCAGTACTCCCAACAAAACCAGCACCTGGTCTCCTCAGGTCCTGGTTGTTTACACATTTATTTATTTTATTTAACTTTTATTCCTGCAGGTAGCTTCGAGACACGAGGACTCATTTCCAAGAGAGACCAGATTGTTGTTAAAAGAAGAAGAGATGCTTCACCGAGGGGAAACATGGATCTGGATTCATTTCTGTCAGATGTTTAACGCCATAAAATTCAAAATTAAGTTTTCCTTCTTTAAAAAATGTTTATTTATTTATTTATTTTTTAAGTTTGAACACTTGAAACATGTATTATGTTTCAATGTGAATAAAATACAGGTTTATGAAATTTGCTAATCATTGCAGTCTGCTTTTATTGTCTTATAATTGTGATGTTAAATGTCAACTTTTAGTTGAGTTCTTGTCAAACTGGTGATTATAATTCAGTGCAGGTTGAGCTTTGTTCCCACGTCACGCACTCTCAGAGGAAGGAGTGAACGTTAATTTGGACTTATTGAACCGGTTAATGAACTATTCAGGAAAATACCAACACGCAGTTATTTGCTTTGTCACTCCCTCTGAGCACAGAGTCCTGCTATTAGACTCGCTCCAATCCCAGATCCAGATCTTTCAAACTGAACGTCTGATTGGAGTCCAGAGATGAATGTTTCTTACTTCTGTTCACACGGTGATTAGAGGCAGAAATGTCGCACAGGAGCAAGACTCTAACCTCCGATTAACCTTGAAACTGCAAAAACAATGGAAGGAAAAGACAATCAGCTTGATTTCATGTGAGGTTGATTTTAATAACAGAACTTCTCTTCATTATCGCCCTCCACAACGAAAAGTGAGCTTTATTTAACTCTTGTTTAAGGCGGTCGTTACCATCTAAAAGAGCTTTAAACTGATGACCATATTTCCCGGACTATAGGTTGCGGCTTTTTATCATTTTTTTCATGGCATGCGACCTATAGTCAGGTGCAACCTATATATGGCTTTTTATAAAATAAGCTGATTTGTAATCATTTATTAACAAAAATTAAACTGAGACACACTCTTACAATAATGTCAGCTAACAAATATATATTTTTAGGTGTTTATCCTGCTAAAATTATTCATTTATTAAAGAAAAGTTCAGCTCAGACACATATTTGCTATAATTTTTTATCAAACAATTAATTGTTTTTAAGTGTTAATCTTCTTAAAAGCCTTGCTGTGCGCTCCTGTGGAAGAGACATTTGCAGCAGAGCTAAACACGGTCCACATTTTGACGTAGGTGCGACCTATATTCAGGTGCGACCTATATATGGATTTTTCCAATTCTTTGGCAATAATTGGACAATGCGACCTATACTCGGGTGCGACCTATAGTCCGAAAAATACGGTATATGTGACTTATCTCAGCTAAAACCTTGTTGCAGTGATCTGTATGAACTTTGCTGCAGGCTGTTTTATTTGCTCCCCCTTTTTAAAAGAAAGCATTAAATGTAGAATAAAAGCAGATAAATGATGAAACGGATCAGTTTATGGGCTGCCTGGACGGCCGGTGGTCACTGTGCAGCTCCTTTTCTTCCCCAAACAGCCGAAAGATCAGGAAGTGGAGCCTTTGATGTTAGCCAAACGTGTTCTGTAGCTGAAGAAGCTTCTAAGATCAGTGAAGAATTGCACAAAAATAAAAAAGTATTTCTCTTTCTCTAATAGTCAGCTTAACAACAAAGCCAGGTATCAGTCTGCCTCCCCGCTCTGCTGTTCTCTTAGAAACAGCTCAAGATTCTGCAGCTGAAGATTCTGCAGCTGAAGATTCTGCAGCTATTAAGTCACTCTCAGACAAAACGTGTTCAGTTGCACCTGCTTTCCTCCAGCTCGTGCTTCCTCTAATTGTGCCCCTTCTCATGCAGTCTCCAATCATGAAGGTCTATCAGCGCACCGTGTGGCCAAGTCATCGGGCCACTGAGAGGAGAAGGAGCGACATTAAGTGCAAGTTCAAGCCTTGTGGCAGCTGGAAGAGCTCAAACCACAGAAACATCTGTGAGAACCTCAGTCAGCGCTCTGCACAACCACAACGATGACTTTCTGCAAAGAGCCAAGACAGAAAAAACAAACCAAAATGTTCTCATTTATATTTTCTCCCATTTGGACTCGAGTCCAGTGAACAGTGTTGTTTTGTTTTTTTCATTTACAGTATACGAATGACATGGTCGTGTCTATAGCTCGTCATAATAACCATCAACTATCTGTCCAGTCAGCATTCAAAGGTGATACCATCCCAGATGTGCAACTTCTGGACTCGTTTTAAACAGAAGTCAGAGTCGGAAAACTAAAATGTTAAAGCAGCAATTTAAAAATGAGCAAAACAAACCTGAAAACCCAAACTGACAACTGACTAGGTTCAAGCTCCAATTAGCAAACACAAAAAATAAATTAGCTAGCCATAGCTAAAAGCATATCTATCTATATTTTTTTTACATACTGTATATTTATGTACTGTATATGTATCATATATTGTGT
>JBBPBX010000990.1:0-24731 GCA_038048925.1 Garcialebias charrua | reverse complement strand
AGTCGTGTCAGCACCGCCACAAAGGCAAACTCGAGACAGAATTTGCAGTTTTTCTCTCACCACTCACCATCAGAGCTTCTGATGTGCTGTTGACATGTTGAAATCATTTATTTGCAGTGTGATGTAGAATTGAAGGACAAATTTGCCTCTGTGGGCTTGGAAACATTTTACAAGTATCTCTTACTATCCTAAACTGACAGCACTGGCTGCAAAAATGTCCATGTTTGGGACTACCTACCTGTGAGCAAGTTTTCACTAACAAACATTAATAAAACAGCTACGCTCAAAGCTCAATTTATGGGTTCACAGTTGCTTCCTAGATGTGGAAAATGGATTTAAAATTCATTCATTTCTAAATTTTGATGCATTTTTAACATGCAGGAAAGTGTTTTAACAAAACTGTTTTTTTTTTATGTCCAGAGGCCCAGACTTAGCTTTTTTAGATTTTTCTACCTGGATTATTGAGCATGCATCAGGGTATTTAACAAAACAGTTTGTTGAATAAATGTTTTAAAACGTGCAATCACTGATCAGTTTTTTAATGTGTAATGCACTTAAATGTTAAACTGAGTAAAAGTGTAAAAGGACAATTAATTTAATGTTAATATTTTTATAATTTATTTATTCTTTGCACTAATACAAAAAAAAAGTGGACTTTTGGAATGAGTATTCTGGTCTGGCCCCCTTGAGATCAGATTAAGCTGTATGCGGCCCCCAGATCAAAATGAGTTTGACACCCCTGCTCTAGAATCTGCTGTTTTCCTGTTCAGTTTAAATCTGTATTATTTTGTTCTTGTTAGTTTATGTTATAATATAGTTCAGGTCTTATTCTGTTTCTTGTGCCAGTCCAAAAAACATGCATGTTAGGTTGATTGGTAACTCTAAATTGTCCCTAGGTGTGAGTGAGACAGGTCCCTCTTGTAATTGAGTCCCCATGGCTCAACGAGGCTAGCCTGTATAAATAAAGGTTGAATGAATGAATGAATTTCTCATTTGTCCTCAGCCGACATCCTCTGTGTTTTTCCATTCAATCTGCCACCCTCACCTGTTCCCGATCTGTAATCACTCCAGGTGTTTGTTATTTAGCTTTCATTAGTGTCTCTGTACATGCTTGCTCCTCAGTTTGCTTTTCAGTTCAGCATTAGTGTTTTCTGCTGTCAGTGTTCCTTGGTTTTCTCCTCTGTAATAATATAGGGTTGAACGTTTTGTGTTTTACCTATACACTAGAAGTAAATTGAGCAGGGTTTAGACTGACACAAAAATACATCAATAACGTTTATAAATGTATGAATAACATGGTGAAAATATGACCGAAAATTTTCAATTTTTTATTTGTATTTTAATGAAAAGCTAAATAAATCAAAATATTGCTGTTGATTTTTGACTGCGTAACTTTACAAATGGCACCCCATACACCAGGGTCACGTTTTGCTTTAATCTGTCCATTTCTCACACACGCTAACACATAGTGACCCACAAAATACACAACACCAGTTCCTCCAGTGCAGCTGGTTCCAAAACCAACTTTACCCTGAGTCAGTTCTGCCACAGTCAAACTGGTGTTTAAATCTCTTTCATAACTCCAGTCTGTTTTTCCCATCCGGTGGCGTAGGAACAGAAATGGCAGCAGAGGCCCACATGTATGTGCAGTCACCTTTACGTCGCTTCTTATTCAGGAGGCAGAGAAAGAGGAACAGGCAGGGATGTTTGGAAAAATGTAAAATAAAAATAAAAACACGCTGAAACTCCACGTTTGACGGTGGATTCTGGTGCACTCACCTTCATGTCACTTCCTATTTAGCTCAGGAAGGTTTCGACGTATCGCCATAACAGGTCAGTGACCATGAACAAATGGACATCTCCTGATTCATGTAGCTGCAGGTGGATCTTGGAGACAGCTGAGCTGTGCACAGTGAGAGAACTCAGTGTGACGTATAGCAGCCTCTTTTAAATTTATACGTTAAGCTTCAGGACGAGCCACACCTTTAAAACAGAGGCTGCAGCAGAACATGATGCATGTAGTGCACAAATCTGTCGCGTTAAACAACTGAGAGAGTTGCTCCAAAGTAAATATTTTTGCAGGTTATTGACTCGTGCAAAAACAAAAAACAGTTTGTGTAAAAATGGTCAGTCAGTTTTGTCTTTGTTGCCCTGAAATCTTAGCCTGCTTTCCTCCACCTGTGTAATATCACTAAAATTAGAAACATCTAAAAATGATGCAGAAAAACTGGTTCATGCACTTGTCACGTCTAAACTGGATTATTGCAGTGGTTTATTATCTGTGTGTCCAAATGCTTCTTTAAAAAGTCTTCAGTTGATTTAAAATGCTGCTGCCAGAGTCTTAACTGGAGTTAGAGAGATCATATCTCTCCAGTTTTAGCTTCTCTCCACTGGCTCCCTGTCAAATCCAGAATTTAATTCAAAACCTTACCTACAAAGCCCTCAACAACCTAGCTCCATGTTACATTACAGATCTTATTGTTCCATATTTTCCTAACAGATCACTTCACTCTCTGACTGCAGGTTTACTTGTGGTTCCTAGAGTTTAAAGGCAGAATGGGAGGAAGATCTTTCAGTTCTCAGGCTCCTCTCTTGTGGAACCAACTTCCTGTTTCTGTCCGTGAGGCTGACACATTGTCCAGTTTGAAGACTTTCCTTTTTGATAAATCTTATAGTTAGGGTTTGCTTGGGTTTCCTGAGCTGTCCCTTTAGTTCTTCTGCTTCACTCTGCTGCTGTCTACTTGCCCTACTCCACCTGTTTGTATTTTTCATTATTTCTATCTTAACGTGTTTTTTTGGTCTTTCCTCCTATAGAACGTTCACCTGGACCTGTTAGTTTCTTTGTACTTCCTGTCCTCTCAAACCCAGCCGGTTGAAGCAGATGGCCGCTCGTCCTAAGTCTGGTTCTGCTGGAGGTTTCTTCCTGTTAAAAATGAGTTTTTCCTTTCCACCGTCTCCTTTGTGCTCGCTCAGGATGGGAGACTGTGACAAAGTGAAGATTCAACGCAATTTGCTGGTTTCCTTAGATAAAGAACTTTTATTACCGAACTTGCCACTGTACACGTCACACCACTGTACAAGTCGTATCAGTCTAATGGGATTAACCTGTATAAATAAAGGTTGAATAAACATATGTCTAATAAAGTGGAATAAAACATAAATACAGTACTGTATGTCACTTCACCATATACCGGTAAGTATTACGCGTCACCGCCGACAACGCGGAAACGTGGGCCGGTATTGTGCCAAAAATCAATTAGCTGCCAAATGGCGGCCGCGGGAGCGTGCGCGTGAGGACTTTAACAATAATTTAACAAGATTAACACTTAAAAATAATTATTTGTTTGCTCAAAATTATAGTAAAGGTGTGTCTCAGTCTAACTTTTCCTTAATGAATGCACTTTGACGGTCAAATCTGTTGCATTTCAAAAGCCGAGCGCGCAGAGAGACGACTCGCTCTGCATTTCTTAGAAATTGAACAAGATTAACACGTAAAAACAATTATTTCTTTGTTCAAAATTACAGTAAAGGCGTGTGCCAGCTGAACTTTTACTTAATTAATGCACTTTGACAGTCAAATCAGTTGCATTTTGCCTGGACGGCGCAGCAAAATGCCGCTGATTTGACGTTTGCTCCAGGAGTTCTGGGGTGAGACAAAGGTGGTTTGTATGTCAAGCCAAGTGTCTCATCAATAGCCACTTTGACATATTAATGAGACACTTGGCCTGCCATATTACTCATGCGCTCTCTAGTGGCTGAAAATGGTAGTGCTCAATATTTTCCGTATCAGAATGATAGTCAGATCTCAAGCCAAAAATTGGGTTATAAATACTGTATGGGGAAAAAACATAAATAAGTTGCTTCATTGTATTAGTCACAGGCATGCTAATTTATGCAAAAAGGTGATTATAGAGCGAAAAATACAGTAATTGTTTTTGTATATGAATGTTTCTGTTCAGTGCTCTGAGACGACTTCTGTTCTGACTTGTTGCTACATAAATAAACTGAACTGAGTTTAAATCTGGAGATGCCTCATCATCTTTTTGTTTTGTTGTTTGCCAACATGGTGGATTCGCTTGCGACAGCTTAGTGGTTGATTTGAGAACAGAAGATAATGTGCTAAAGTTCGGTGTGGTAGAACATGCACTCCGAGCTCTAACGCGCCGCTCAAGGATTTGCAATCTCACAGGAAAATACAGAAATTGCTTGATCCAAATGGCTACACTGTACCCGTCATTTGTAACATTATCAAACAGAGGTATTAAAACAGGCTAAAAAGCAGTGGGCGGTATGCATTTCTCTGAGAGATGCTAATCCTTTCATTTTACAAGATATAAACATTTCTGCACCAGTCTCTGCTCAGCTCCAGTTTTTCTTTATTTTATTTTATTTTTATTTTCTTTTTTTTTACTCCAATAACTTTTGGGAACCTCATTTAACTTTGAAGGTGACTTTCTTCAGCGTAGGTATCAAAAGTCTTGAGTCCAGAACCGACCCCAGACCTCGACAACATTTAACAACACAATAATCCAGATAAATTTACAAGTTGTTTTTTGGTTCACTTCATCTAATTTCATGTAAATAATTTTAGGGTTTTAAGGGTGGCCGCTGCCCCTCCTTGGAGGCGCCCCTGTTTGGAGCTTGTCCTGATTAAACCAGAAAACAAAGCTTTCTTTCTAATTAAAGACAAGTTAACAAAGCAGGACTAGACACCTATACATTGTCAACCATTTGGGACAAATGATCAGAAGAAAAAAATTGTTTTGTGTTAGATTTTCCAATCCAGCGTCACAATCCTGCATGTTTTACTCGTTTTCTCCTGCAGCACACCTGATTCAATGGTTGAATCACCTCTTCATGTTCTGCAGGAGCCTGATGGATTCGAATCAGGTGTGTTGGGGCAGAGAAACATCTGAAACATGTAGGACGGTGGCCCTCGAGGACCAGGACTGGACAAACAGCTGGCAGCGTGCTGCAGGGCGCTCATTCAGGTAAACGGTCTAAAAACCATGTTTCATTTATTTTGCCGAGTTGTTTTCTTACAAACCAGAACAACAAGACAATAGATGTCCACAATGTGACCAGCCTTTGGGTAAAACGATCCGTTTGTCATTAATTCATATTTCTTCGTCTTCATTTTTTAAACTAAAAGACGTTCGAAGGAAAAATGGAGGTTTTCAGAGGGGCTGGCATTCCTGCCTGTTAAAAGTTTCGTATAATAAAACTCCTGCTGCTCTCCCACTCTGACAAATCCGACTGTGCAACAGGTCAGAAAACAGATTCACATTCAAAACAAGCAGAATGCAGAAAGTAAACTTGTGCACGTAGGTCAGAACAACTTAGGTTGGGAGAGGCCTCCTGTCAGAAGGCTAATCCCTCACAAGGACAGATTTAGCTGCTGCGGCTCATCGAGCTTTCATCCGAGTCCAGTTCTGACGTCGGCGAGCTCGCCGCCCTTCCTGGTGGAGTTCTGTGAAGAGCGAACGGCTTCACGCCTCCTGCAGCTGCACCGAGCTGAAGATGCTCCTGCACAGACGGGAGGTGTCCTCGTTTTACAGAAGCAGCTTCAGAAACACTCGGCGCAGGACTCGCACTGTTAAAGGCCCGTGGGACAACACGCCCCAGTAGCCGTTAAACCACCTCTGGTGCCGGTCAGGCCGTCTGCAGACACCGTGCTCACTCAGTTACGAGTCGTAAGTTGTTTTCAAGCACAGATACATTTGCTCGTGAGCAGCTCAACATATGGTAAAGCCATAACGTGTGGAACGGCCATCGACGACTGGTGCTGTTTGTGCATACAGGGGGAGAGGGTGCTGGGTTTATCACCACCCTCACTGGGATCAAAGACACTTTGAAGACCTCATGGAGGCTGAACGGCAGCAGTTTACTGGTTTTTTATTTATTTTTTAAAACAGCTGTGTTACGCTTCTTACTGACAACGTTCCAAATACAGGTGGTCCCCGACTTACGAATGAGTTCCGTTCCTACGTGCCGTCGCAAGTCGAATTTCGTAAGTCGGAAAATACGTCCAAACTGCACCTTATACGTACAATTCTGTATTTTAGCAAGCACTTAGCCTATCCTAACTACTCTACATAATTGTCAAAAAACACATACATTTAGGAGCCATAATGAAGGAAAAAAAGAGTTAATAACCTACTGGTATGCTGGTGAGGCTGTTTTCCTTCGTCCATCCGTTCCTCCGCTGTAATCTCCATTCGTTTACGTTGTAAAACCGCCGTCCATAAAACAGTTACTTTTCCACAGCTGCTGCGTGTCCAGTTTGATCGGACACGGTCCGTCTAAAGCCGGCCTCCTCATCCCTGGAGCTGTGAGACTTCCACAGAGTTCACCGAGCGTTTCCAGCTCATGTATCCGAGCGCAGCAACCTCTGATCGGAAATTGCGTGAACCGGCTTCAAAATAATAATAATAATACTTTATTTATAAAGCCATTTAAAACAACCACAGCTGCAACAAAGTGCTGTACACATAAAATCAAGAACATTTAAACACATAAAATAAGATAAAAAAAAAAACAGTTTAATGAGATGCGTGACGTAACCTTGAAACATTGTAAGTCGAGGACTACCTATATTCACTTAGACTAAAAAACTTTAAGTCTAGATGAGCAAGGATTATTTCACTGAACGCTACCGCCTTTAACCTGTGGATTTCTTAATATTAGCCCATCCAGGTGAATGTTCCTGGATTATTACTGCTACATACTGTATGTAAAGATCTAATCTGCAATAACTCATCTATATACAGTATATTTAAAATGTAACTCACCTGGTTTGGTCATCATGTGGTTATTTTATTTAGCATTTGGAGTGATTGATATCCCCCCCACCTGTGCAGGTTGGTTTTAATGTTGACCTCAGATTTAGGTGGACTGTTGAATGCCGAGCTACCTCTGGACTGATGAGCCAGGAACAAGTTGGATGCCATCACTTCATGTTCACTCCGTGGTGGACCAGGACCTCATCATCAACAGCTAAGCCAACTGAAAATATATACTACGTGGATAGTATTTTATCGAAAACACTAAAATACTGTATCTAAAAATCTTCTATTTCTGGTGTTTGTTTGTTTTTGGTGGTTTGGCAAGAGGTGTATATTTAGAGGTTCTGCTTTTATTTTGATAGTCCACCTCTGCTTTTCAACATGGAATTGCATATTGGCTAAATATTTAGGTTTTAGTTAAATATTTAACTTGCTAGGAAGCTAAAAATTTAGCTAACAAGTTAAATATTTAGGTCTGAGCTATATATATATATATTTTTTTTTACTTCCGGCACTTGGCAAAGCAGGTCGCATCTCTTTTTGCTCCTCTCCTTTCCTCCCTTAAGTTTTCCTCCTCCCTGCTTTTGCATTTTTGTCTCGTCTGTATCTCTTCAGCGCTCACTCGAACCAATTTGGAAATGGATGTATTTACGTGGGCTGTTTTCTCTATCGATAAAATTTTTTCCACGAAGCGCACCGGCCCGGGAGAGCCGGCGTGCCCCGTCGACACGCATGCGGTGGGATACACTATGGACTTGTGGAGTGAGTGGAAGCCAATGTGTCTGACCGTTCTTTCTGTCGAAGACGTGGAAGATCTGTGGATTATTTGGATATTGGTGGCAGTTGCTCTGTTTTTTGGCATTGGCGGAGGTTTCTGCTACTGGAAGCTGAGGAAGGCTGCCGCGGCGATCAACGCGCTGGTGAAACTTCCTGTTCAGCAAGATTCTTTGATCCGGGCTATGACCTCAACGTCCCAGCTGTTGTACGAGCTGAACTGCACGATGGGAGCAGCGGTGGACAGCCGCGGATCTGCGGTGCGTTTTGGGACTCGTTTACAGCCGTCCGGGCTCAATCAGGGCACAGATGGGGGGGATTTGTAGCTCGGAACCTCACATGATTCGGCGATTTGGACCTGAACAGCACCTGGACTTGAAGGCTGCAGTCAAAAGTACACTGTAGCCTGGCCTGAAAATAGATAAAGCGACTTATCTAATCGGGACTCTGAGCAACCTTGAAAAGAAGGCTGTCTGCAAAACTTCTCCTGGAGTTGAAAGCTGTTGAGAACTCGCTGCTCTCCCTCCCTCCCCCCAGAGGTCTCTGTGTGTGCGTTCGGATGGAGCCAAGCTGAGCCATCTGCAGACTGTGCTTATCTGAAATGATTACTCACGGACTAAATCTCCCTGCTTGTCATCAAATGCAACATGTCTTGTCTTTATTCGTGCTAAAGCTGGTAGTTTTTTGGACTTTATCATAGAGTGTCCTAAGACAAAATGTGATAGATTCTTTTTTTGAATACCATGATTACTCGACTGTATGTTCCTTTTTCCATATCTGATTGTTGGCGGCGCGGTTTTATACTGCTGCGGCTTCCGTGCGTACGTCCCTCTTAGGATGGTGCGTGCGCCAATTGCAACACTTTGTACCTTGGTGCAAATATGCCAATAACGATATATTCTATTTTATTCTATTCTATATTTACCGGTGGTTAGAAAACTAAATGTTTAGGACTTAAATGTTTAGCTTAGAAATTAAATGTTAAATTTGGAAATTAAATACTTGGCTTTGACAATAAATATTTAGTTTGGAAATTAAATATTTAATTTGGAACTATGACATTTATAAATGTATGATAACAGGGTGAAAATATGACTTTGAAGAAACTTTTTTCTCTCATGAAAGGCATAAACTAAAATATTACTGTTAATTTTTGACAGTGTAACTTTACAAACAGTACCACATATATTTGGGTAGTTGTGCATGAATTATGTGACATATTTCTTACAGCTCTATATTGGGTTTTGATCATATTTCCTTCCCATGTAAAGACATGGTTGTATGACCCAGGAAATGCATACTGACTGATATTTTATCAAACATTTAAACTTGGGTTGGCTCCAAGTTTGTTTCTCATCAGATTGATGACTTAATTGGCTTTGAGTGTTGGCCATGGGCAGTCTGGCCCAGTTCCAGCTCAGTTTTTGGAACCCAGAGACTGGTGCTACAGATTTGTTGTCAGCAGACCGTTGACTGCTGACTGGTTCGCTGGACCGGGGGGACACGTCATAGATAAATCATATTTCCAGCAACTACTCCATACCTCAATTTCCTTCAGCTACTTGCTTCTAGACAGTTGTTTGGCAGAATTCATATTTTTCTTAAGAAAAAAAAGTCAACCCATAAAATTGCACCGGTGTCCTGGACACGAGGTGCAGTTATTGTCTTGCTATGACGATCCCGCTCACATCTAGGCGGTGTTCTGCTAAAAGCAAACCAAACTAGAGACCCGGAAGACCGGGCCGACACGGGGACCGGACTTTAATATTCGAGGCAAAAGTGAACTGTCAAACCCACTAATTTGAGGCAGCTATGCTTTTAGTTTTTATATTGCTTAAAAGTATAGTTTTCTCAAGTGATCAGCGTGGTGAGCAGGGTGGTTAAATGTTTATCTATTGTGACTAAAGCCACCATTGGCCACCCCTTGGCTCCGACATTGTACATGATGGTGGATAAAATATCTCCCTCCACTCACCGGGATCTGTCACTCCGAGCCACCTCCAAGCACAAAAACTACAAACATTCACTATTCAATCCATCATGTGATGAGGTAATTCGCTGACTGTTTGTTGTTGGTGGTGTTGTTGGTGTTGTTGGTGTTTGTGTTGTTGGTGTTGTTGGTGTTGGTGTTGGTGGTGTTGGTGTTGTTGTTGGTTGTGTTGGTGGTTTTTGTGGTGTTGGTGTTGTTGGTGTTGTTGTTTGTGGTGTTGTTGTTTGTGGTGGTGTTGTTGTTGTTTTTGGTGGTGTTGGTGGTGTTTGTGTTGTTGGTGGTGGTGGTGTTGGTGGTGTTCTTGGTTGTGTTGGTGTTGTTTGTGGTGTTGTTGGTGGTGTTGGTGTTGGTGGTGTTGGTGTTGTTGGTGTTTGTGGTGTTTGTGGTGTTGGTGGTTTTGGTGGTGTTGGTGTTGTTGTTGGTTGTGTTGGTGTTTTTTGTGGTGTTGTTGTTTATGGTGGTGTTGTTTGTGGTGGTGTTGTTGTTTTTGGTGGTGTTGGTGGTGGTGGTGTTGGTGGTGTTCTTGGTTGTGTTGGTGTTGTTTGTGGTGTTGTTGGTGGTGTTGGTGTTTGTGGTGTTTGGTGTTGGTGGTGTTGGTGGTGTTGGTGTTGTTGGTGTTTGTGGTGTTGGTGGTTTTGGTGTTGTTGGTGTTGGTGTTGTTGTTTGTGGTGGTGTCGATTGTGGTGATGTCGTTTGTGGTGGTGTCGATTATGGTGGTGTCGATTGTGGTGATGTCGTTTGTGGTGGTGTCGTTTGTGGTGGTGGTGTCGTTTGTTGTTGGTGTTGTTGGTGTTGGTGGTGTTGGTGTTGTTGTTGGTGTTGTTGTTTTCACCTCAAAACAAATGGATACATTTTGTTAAATCTTTTCATTGTTGCAGCTTCTTGTGATGCCCAAACTTCATCACGATGTCTTGAAACAGCAACTCTGATCACAAACTGAAGCTGTGATGAAACTGATTTATTATTAAAAATGGAAGAAGTGGTTCCTAAATGTTCGGCGCTGTGTGGTGACTTCACCGCGAGCCTTTTTTTAATGCACGTCTTGCATGAATTGTTAGAAACGGTGAAATGATTAATGTCCGTGTTGGGTTGGGGGCTGATTGGGCCGGCCTTTGGGGAGCGATGGTGTGATTGGCTGGTTCCTGTTTCTGTAGAGTTGTGCTGCGATAGGGAGGGGGCTTTCTGTCTTTCTCCTCCTCAGTCCCCACAGAGACTGGCCACAAATTAATACAAATCAGAGCCCTCCTTCATGCCCGAGCCTCGTCACTCACCTTCCCCCCAGGTAGGATGAAGGGTAGCTGGAGCAGGTGCAGCTGAGTACAGAGCAATCTGAGGAGAAATGATTGGAAAATCAGAGACAAGAGCAGTTTCCTGCTCAGGGGACCGTGCACGTCGGTGTGTGTGTGCATGAGAAAGACAGAGATCAGAGGAAATCATTTATTTTGTCACCTCCTGTTAACACGACGGAAACGGAGCAACGCATTGTGTCAGCAAAATATTTTCAAAGCGTTCACTGCAGAGTGTGAAACCAAACGTAAAAAAAGGATTTTCTGACTGAGCTACACCAAACGGTTCAGTTTACTCCGGTGGTTTTCCGTGTTTTGATATAAATGCAGGTACGCACTCAACGTCAACACAACACTGCATACTTTACTCACATCTCCCTCACAAACGTCTCTTCCGTGGACTTCACCATTGTTGACCTGATTTCAGCCACTTCGGCTGTTTCCATGGACAGGTGTGATCCTAGGATCTGAACTTTTGGGGGCACTTGGCCCCCCAGTACCGACAACAGGTCTTGGTTTGAACAACACAGCCCATGGTTTGTGAGAAGTGCAAACATTTACAGCACCTGGTGCTCCCAGGTGGTCTCCCATCCAGGTACCAACCAGCCCTGACCCTGCTAGTTTTCTGAGACCAGACGAGGTCGGGCGTGTTCAGGTGGGTATGACCAGTGATGGGAATAACGGAGTTACAAATAAACGGCGTTACAAACGGAGTTATTTTTTTCATTAACGGGTAATCTAAGTAGTTACTAAGTCTATCGTTACAACGCCGTTACCGTTACTTCCACTAAATGGGGGTGCGGTACTTTCTCTTCCGCGCGCTGGCTGTTTGTTTACTTTTTTCCTTGGTGAGGGAGAGGAGGGAGCAGAGGGGAGGAGGGGAGGGAGGGTAGGAGGTAGCAGAGCAGAGGGGAGGGAGGGGCGAAACAATAAGGATGATGCTGATTGGCTAAGTTAGAGTGTCAGGTAGAGGTCAGCCAATCAGAGGTTTTGTTGTTCAGCTCACACACGCTGCAGCTTCAAATCTGCAGAAGTCCGGCAGCAATGGCGAGTCTGGAGGGAAAGTTGGCGTTTTCAAATTGGAAATACAGAAACTACTTTACTCTCCTTGAGGTAAAAGGCAAGAACGTGCATGTGAAGTGTACATTATGCCCCGGAGCGAAGTGTACGTCCGTCGTAATCTGATCTGATGAAGCATCTCTCACAACTGCAGGTAATTCAGATTTTCAGTACTGTTTTAAAAGTACTTCATATTGTTAAAACGGTTCTTTTGTTTTTAAGAAAATACTTGAAGAACCAGTTGTGTGAGGGTTTGATTTTATTTTACACTACAGAGTTAAAGCACTTGTTTTAACTGTTTACTTTTATTTATAAGAAAACACTTGAACAGTACAGTGTGTACATAGAGCTTAAAACACAATTGTTATATTATTTTGTTAAACTGTATTTTGTAATGAAGAAAACACTTGAAGTATAGTATGTCAACCAGTCATGTTCTGTTGAGGTGCAGTAAGTATTAAAAGTTTGGTGTTAAGTACCGGTCTTTGCAATTCTACTTTAAATTTGTAGTTATATCTAAACTTAAACCAACCGAACAAACAATAGTTACTTTCCCTGGTAACTAATTACTTTTATAGGGGAGTAATTCAGTTACTAACTCAGTTACTGTTTGGAAGAAGTAACTACCGGTAGTAACTTTAATTAATTACTTTTTTAAAGTAATGTTCCCAACACTGGGTATGACTGTAAACCAGGAGCTCGGTCACAAATAGGACTTTTAAAGTTCAAAGCAAACGAAGACTACACTTATGCAACCAGAAGTTTCAACACGTGTGTGTATATCAGTGTTTTCCCCTAAATCAGTTCCCTTGTCGGGGCGGACAGGACTGAGACACGACTGTGTTGCCCGCCTGCTAGCTTAGCGCTACATTGCTGCCAGTTTTTATCGATGGGGGTGGAGCGATGGGTCAGTAGCATTTTTTGCTAACACGTTTGTATTGCGCCCTGCGCTACATCAAGTCCCACAGTTGTCGACAGAGGGTCAATCAGTTAACGGATGACGTTGAGGATCCGACTTGTGCCAAAAAAATAATAATAATTGCCGGCCCGTTTAAGAGTGTCATCATTTGTCCATCCATCCAAATTTATAAAATATTTCATTGGATCTAAGATTTGAGAACTAAGCTTCCTTACAAAGTCTTAAATGATTTATTTATTTTTAGGAGGTGTTGAGTTAAAATTTAGGAGTGCGTGAGCATTCCTAAAAAGAGGCTAAAATCTCCACTGCCCATAGGTAAACAAATATACTGTACCATAATTTCCAGACTATAAGCCGCTACTTTTTTCACACACTTTGAACACCATGGCTTTTACAATGCTGCGGTTAATTTATAGATTTTTTTAATGGGCTAACGAGCTTCATGCTACAAAAACATTTAGCTTAGCCATACCCAGGTGCTCACATAGCTGCCCAGTACACATCTCTCTTGGTGGGGAGTGGGGGTAGCGATCAATGACTTCCTGGTAGACAACTATATTTTTTTATCAGTCGTGTTGCACGCACTGTGCAGTAAAATTAAAAATTCTGTATTTGTGCATGTTACTGGTACGTATTTAATTTAAAGTTTTTTTTAAATCTGTACCTCATGTTACAACGTAAACACCCGCAGTAACAAACTGTAAATGTTGTTTAAGAATGTTTGTACTGTCTTCAGAGTGCCTTTAAAAGCAAAGTAATCAGCTGATCTGATCACATTAAAATAGTTAGAACCTCCTTCTTCCACCTGCATAATATCGATAAATTAGAAACATCTAAAACTGATGCAGAAAATGCATTTGTCACGTCTAGACTTGACTGTTGCAATGGTTTATTATCTGGGTGTCCAAATACTTCTTTTAAAAAGTCTTCAGTTGATCCAAAATGCTGCTGCCAGAGTCTTAACTGGAGTTAGTGGGAGAGATCACATCTCTCCAGTTTTAGCCTCTCTCAATTGTCCATTGGCTCCCTGTCAAATCCAGAACTGAATTCAATATCTTACTTCTAACCTACAAAGTCCTCAACAACCTAGCTCCATCGTACATCACAGATCTTATTGTTCCATATGTTCCTAACAGAGCACTTCGCTCTCAGACTGCAGGTTTACTCGTGGTCCCTAGAGTTTAAAAGCAGAATGAGAAGATCTTCCAGTTCTCAGGCTCCTCTCTTGTGGAACCAACTTCCAGTTTCTGTCCATGAGGCTGACACATTGTCCAGTTTTAAAAGATTTTCCTTTTTGATAAATCCTATAGTTTGTGTCGGCTTGCTATGCTGCTAAAGGCTTAAACTACTAGAGGACAAATTGACCTCATTTCCTTAAATGATTTGTTAAAATTGAATAGTTTTCATTTGATACTATTTCTACCTTAACTTGTAATTCTTGACCTGCCATTGTGTATCTGTTCTTCTCAAACCCAGCCGGTCGAAGCAGATGGTCGCTTGTCCTGAGCCTGGTTCTGCTGAAGGTCTTTTCCTCATGAGGGAGTTTTTCCTTTCCACTGTCACCTTCATGCTTGTTCAAGATGATAGTCCTGCGATGGAGTTAAACTCAAAGCAGTCTGCTCCTCAGATAAATAATGTTACATTATTATTTCTGTATATGAATGTTTCTTTTCAGTGCCCTGAGATGACTTCTGTTTTGACCTGGTGCTTTATAAATAAACTGAATTAAATTGTATCTTCAATCTTCAGCAGATTGGTGTAAGAACTTGTTGAGTAAACAGCATCCAGATAGATGGTAAATGGTAAATGGAGCTTATTTATATAGCGCTTTCTAGCCCCCTGTGAGGGGCCCCAAAGCGCTTTACAATACCAGCCATCCACCCATTCATTCATTCATTCAGACATTCATACACCGGTAGTGGTAGTCTGCCTTGCAAGGCGCCATCCAGACCTATCGGGAGCAACTCGGGGTTAAGTGTCTTGCCCAGGGACACAACGACACATGGTGGGCAGATGCGGGATTCGAACCTCCAACCTTCCGATCAGGGGTCGACTGCCATTACCACTACACCGCGGCTGCCCCATATCTATAGATATATAGATATTTTATTAATCCCAGGGAGGGAATTTGAGGCATCCAGTAGCATTTTCTAATTATACAGGGGAAAAAAAGGTAAATAATCCAAAGAAGCAGAGTAGAAAAATTTGGTAAAAGACAATGTGCACAAGGTGGTAGAGATGAGAGTACTACCTTGATTAACATATGTACTGGTACACATCTATACACACACATCTGTACTTGTGTGTGTGTGTGTGTGTGTGTATATATACAATGTGGATAAGCTGCACATGAAACCTGGAGGTAAAAGCAGTTTGTTCACCTGTGAGTCATGGCTGTGAGTTCAAGCTGACTCGTGTCTGTGGTGGTTGTGATTTCAGTCGACACAAATGGGGGCAGCATCAGTGACGGTGACAGAGTGACCCCTTCTGGTCTGAGGCCCGGCTCAGTCCGCCCCGTTTAGGGCCCAGAAGCTCCAAGTCAGTCAAATTGTGTGCTGCGTGAACAGTCAGTCTCCATAGACCTGGAAACCAAACTAATGACGCCATAGGCGTAACTTCCTGAAGGACTGGTGGGGACAAATCCCCACCAATGCTGACCTCTAGTGGACAGTCCCCACCAATATTTTGTTCACATATTTTACTTTTTATTTTATTTTATTGAACATTTAACCCTAACCCTCTGATTAAAACCCCATTCATGCCGCTACTCAGAAAGAAAAGAAAAAAGTTATCTCCGTTTCACACCGTCAACGAACCCCAACAAAAAACAACAACAACTGCCGAACAGCTGCTCTGTCCAGCAGTGGCTCTGTATTTAGTTAGTACGCACTGCGCAGTTTGCAAGACTCCCATGGCGTGCAGAGGAGCTGTCTGATCACCCTACACGGCAAAATACGACCAAAAAGTAAGTCATTAAATAGTTTTGGTGCACAGTACTCATGGTGTTATTGTGTTTACAGTGTGCATGCATTTCCTGAACGTAAGTAAATCGTTTTGATGACGTTTTGCGTGTAATATGTGCGCGACTTCAGGAGGAGCGAAAACTACGTTTGTTTATGTGTGAACAGTGTGCGCGAAGTTAGTCTGAGCTTTGTGAATTTAATTTAAACAAAACAGTATTATCATCCTGCTGCAGACGGAGGAGGGATGGAGGACGAGTTTAAGAAGTGGCTGCAGATACTTCTACTAGCATATTTAGCTCCATCTACTAGCAACTCACGGTGAATCAATAAACAAGCTGAAAACAATCTGAAAAGCTCTGAAACAGGTGGAGCATGTTCTTATTTATCTTGAAGCAGACACAGAGCTAAAGCCTTAAAGTCCTCCATCACTGAGTCTGCCTGTTAGTTTCAACATCAGGTGTACCAGCACGTTCATGCTGCAGGGCAAGACAGGTCATGCTGCCATGCTGCTGCAATACTGTGAAATAAATGCTGATAATTGTTTTATTTTTATTAATTACTGTAATTGCATTTGTAATGATAGTGTGCACCTACTATTTTTAGTTTGGAGCAAGCCTGGATAGATTGTTGTACTCAGTGCAGCTCCTACGGATTAAATGTCCTCTAAATAGCTTCATTTCATTTTCAGAGTTTCTATCGGCCAAATTGTGACATCATATGCTTAGAAGATTCTTCCCAATGAGCAAAGTGGATTCTACACAACACATCAAGAGCACTGTATGAAGCTAGGGAGAAAATAACAATCTTAATTGTTGTTGTTTTTTACAAACCAGATCCAAAAAAGTTGGGACACTAAACAAATAGTGAATAAAAACTGAATGCAATGATGTGGAGGTGCCAACATCTAATATTTTATTCAGAATAGAACACAAATCACAGATCAAAAGTTTAAACTGAGAGAATGTATCATTTTAAGAGAAAAATATGTTTTTTCAAAATTTCATGGCATCAACAAATCCAAAAAAAGTTGGGACAAGTCCATTTTTACCACTGTGTGGCATCCCCCCTTCTTCTTACAACACTCAACAGACGTCTGGGGACAGAGGAGACCAGTTTCTCAAGTTTAGAAATAGGAATGCTCTACATTCATGTCTAATACAGGCCTCTAACTGTTCAATCGTCTTGGGCCTTCTTTGTTGCACCTTCCTCTTTATGATGCACCAAATGTTCTCTATAGGTGAAAGATCTGGACTGCAGGCTGGACATTTCAGTACCTGGATCCTTCTCCTACGTAGCCATGATGTTGTGATTGCTGCAGAATGTGGTCTGGCATTATCTTGTTGAAAAATGCAGGGTCTTCCCTGAAAGAGATGACGTCTAGATGGAGCATATGTTGTTCTAGAACCTGAACATAGTTCTCTGCATTAATGGTGCCTTTCCAGACATGCAAGCTGCCCATGCCACAAGCGCTCATGCAACCCCATACCATCAGTGATGCAGGCTTCTGAACGGAGCGTTGATAACAACTTGGGCTATCCTTGTCCTCTCTGGTCCGGATGACATGGCGTCCCAGTGTTCCATAAAGAACTTCAAATCGTGACTCATCTGACACAGAACAGTCTTCCATTTTGCCACACTCCATTTTAAATGACCCCTGACCCAGTGCAAACGTCTGAGCTTGTGGAGCTTGCTTAGAAATGGCTTCCTCTTTGCACTGTAGAGTTTCAGATGGCACGGTGGATTGTGTTCACTGACAATGCTTTCTGGAAGTATTCCTGAGCCCATTCTGTTATTTCCTTGACAGTGGCATTCCTGTTTGAGGTGCAGTGACGTTTAAGGGCCCGGAGATCACGAGCATCCAGTAGAGTTTTACGGCCTTGACCCTTACGCACAGCGATTGTTCCAGATTCTCTGAATCTTTTGATGATGTTATGCACGGTTGATGATGATAACTTAAAAGTCTTTGCTATTTTACGCTGGGTAACACCATTCTGGTATTGCTGCACTATCTTTCTGCGCAACAATGGTGGAATTGGTGATCCTCTTACCATCTTGGCTTCTGAGAGACACTGACACTCTGAGAAGCTCTTTTTATACCAATCATGTTGTCAATTGACCTAATTAGTGTTAATTGGTCTTCCAGCTGTTCGTTATATGCTCAATTTCCTTTTTCCAGCCACTTATTGCTACTTCCCAAATGTTTTGGGATTTGTTGACACTGAAATTTTGAATCAACATATTTTTCCTTTAAAATGTTACATTTACTCAGATTAAACTTTTGATCTGTCATCTATGTTCTATTATGAACAAAATATTGACATTTGCCATCTCCACATCATTGCATTCAGTTTTTTAGTGTCCCAACTTTTTTGGAATCCGGTTTGTAGTATTATTTTCATTCATTCATTCAACTTTTATCTTTATTATCTTGTAATGCACTTTGGACAATGCAAGTTGTTGCTGGAAGGTCCTATTTAAATAAAGTTTATTATTGTTATTCCTGTTAACAATGTCTTTCTGTATCGTGCCTTCTTACAAAGACCTTTTGTATAAAACTTGTGTGCTGATGTAATGAAAATGAAGGTGTTAATAACAATGTACAATGATCTGACAGGATAAATGCTAACTCAGGGAGTCATACAGCTGTTAAACTGCTACTCAGTGTCATACAGCTGTTGAACTGCTAGTAAGGGTGTCATACAACTGTTATTGTTATTACGACATACACAATTGAAAAAAGTACCGGTACTTTGTCCAAAAAAGCAGATGCAGCATTTTCGATTTCCGTCCCCACCAACTTTCAACACAAAGTTACGCCCTTGAATGACGCCACCATCAGTAGTAAACCTCGTTTTATATTGGTTGTTTTTCACTTTTAGGTTCATAAATGACGTGAAATTAGTTTTGAACACGAGAAAATTCTCAAAATGTGTTTTTAAAAAGTGCAGAAAGCGTTAAAACTAAACTAAGAAAGGCTCACGTTTTGATGTTTGAGATGTGTAAAGAGAAGCAAGGTCAGATGAAACGATAAGCTGCTGCAAGTGGCTCAATATCATCGCCGTGGCAACAACACACCTGTGACTATCCCTCCCTGACTGCTGAGTTAGTGAAAGGCAGACAGAAGCAGACTGAAAAATAAGCCTCAAACTAACGGTCGCTGTGTAAAAACTTTAAATGTGTGTAAAATTCTTGAACCATGATTTTATTTTATCTATGTCTGAGACAAGTTAAAAAGACGTCAATTTTTTTTTGTTTTAATTTTTGATATTTTGCTGATTTTGTCCACGTCATGTAACACACACCTACCAAAAGTCGTGGCACAATACTCCCAATAGAGCCACGTGTTTTGATTTATTATTTTCACGTTTTATTTTAAAACCGTGCAACAAAACTCAGGACGAAAAATTTAAAGCGATTTTCGAAGCACTCTTCATTTATCTTGAAGTGGTGCATCTTATTTGCTCCACTCAGATAAACCAGACAGTGAGAAGACCCTCAACGCTGCCACATTTGAAGATATGCAGCCTGATGTCAGAGCTGATCTGAGTTCAGTCATGATGTCGACAGTCAGCGGTTGTAGAGTTCACAAGCTTTGATGAAGGGACCATCTACTGCACTAAGTGTAGAGCATGTGAGCAGAAGGTTAAAACGAGCTTCTAGCAGTTGCATTAGTGCTGTGGTGTGTGCATTACATTCCCAGCTAATAGGTCTGCATGTGCCCTTCAGGTAAAAGATGGACAACCACCCACCCAATGGTGCTTTGACTTAATTTGTTGTCCAAATGTCATGAGGTCGGGTTGAAAGGGAAATGACTCACCTGCTGTAGGTAGACATTTTCAGTAAAAGCTGCATGCAACAGAGAAGAGGCCATAGTTCTTTTCAGGTCTCCAAACTTATTCTTCACCCACAAGACGAGTTCATGAGTCTGTTGTTCTTCACTTTAAAGGTACTCAATGTTTTCCTCACATTTATGTATCTTTGTGTCAAAAACTGATTTAATAAAATTTGGGAACAATTTCCAACGACCAGTTGCATTTATCTATGGAAACAGTCATGTTCTCTCCATGCATGTGTGGGTTTCCTCCAGTTACTCCAGTTTACTCCCACAGACCAAAAACATGCATGTTGAACTGATTAAATTGTCTCTAGGTGAGAGTGAATGATTTGTCTCGTTTGTCTCCATGAGTCCCTGTGATGGACTGGAGACGTGTCCAGGGTGTCCCCCGCCTCTCGCACAGTGACTGCTGGACATGGGCCCAAAATGAAAGAGGATGGTAAAGATAATGGATGGATGATTCATGGAGCCTGATTTGTTCATATTGCAAGTAAATATGCAAACTGTATTTTTCTGCCTGTAAGTCATGTTATTTTGCATATTTACATGCCCTGCGACTTATACGCCGAAGCAACTTATTTATGTTTTTTCCCATATTTATAAACCAATTTTGGCAGCGATATGACCGTTTTCATTCATTCTGACTGAAAATATTGAACCCTACCATTTTCAGCCGCTAGATGGCACTCAAGTGGTATGGCATGCCATTGTCATATAATAAGTAAGAGGCGATTAATGACTTAATCGGCTTGCCATAGCCTGCCACCTTCGTCTAACTGGAGCAACCATTAAATCATCTTCATTTTGTTGCATCGCTCTGACAAAATGCAGCTAATTTGACAAATGAAGTACATTTGTTAAGTAAAAATTCAACTGAGACGCACCTTCGAGCAAACAATTGTTTTAGGTGTTTATCTTGTTAAATATGTAAGAAATGCACAGCAAGTCGTCCCTCTGCGCTTTGTAACAGTCGGTATGTATACTGCGGTTGTAGTACCTTCCCAACGCCACATGAGGGCGCCTCCTTTATTTGATATGTCATGACTCATCATAGAAGTCAGCAGTGTGGAGCTGGGAGCTGGACCGTTAGCTGCTCTGCTCAACCTCAGTAACGAGTGGCGAAGGATATACGAACTATACAGTACTCTATATATATTCATGTATGAACATTAGACTTAGCGCTGTGGAGACCTGGCATTGTATGGTTTTCAAAGTAATGTAATAAAGTGCCAGTGAGAATCAACGTTCTTTCGCTCTTTTCCAAGCTACGCCGGAGCACGTGTTGCTAATGCTAAGCTAGCTCTCCTCCTACGCACCATCATCGCGTTACAGTGTATCGCTTTTGAAATGCAGCTGATTTGACCGTCAAAGAAAAGTTAGACTGAGACACATCTTTACTATAATTTTGAGCAAACAAATAATTTTTTTAAGTGTTAATCGTGTGAAATTCTTGCTAAAGTCCTCCCGTGCACGCTCCCGCGGCCACCATTTGGCAGCCAATTGATTTTTGACACAACACCGGCCCACATTTCTGGATGGTCAGCAGTGACTCGTGACAAACGCTACACGTATAAGCGCCGTGTGGCGCATAATAGATGCGACGTATACAGCAAAGCAACATATTTATGGATCTTTCCACTTCATTAGACATATTTAGACTGATGTGACTTATAGGGCTGTGCAATGTTTACGGGGGAAAATACGGTAAATACAATTTTATAAAGATACAAAAACACAAGGCAGTAATAAAAAATAAAATCCTTTTACCATTTGTGATTGTTTCACCTAAAATTAAAATAAAAAGTTAAGTCGGGTCCTCTGGACTTAAAAATATATGCAGTATAATAAAATGTAGAAACGTTTCGTCTTTCATCCGAAAGACTTCTTCAGTCTGAGGAGCTGTATTCAGCTCAGTCTTGTAAATAGCCCCTTCACATAGTGGATCAACTGACAGCCCAGCTAGTTTCGGCTGTGAGCAGCAAACTGGTTGATCCACTATGTGAAGGTGCTATTTACAAGACTGAGCTGAATACAGCTCCTCAGACTGAAATCTTTCGCATGAAAGACGAAACCTTTCTACGTTTTATTATATTTTTGTTTTGTTTTTTGAATGTCCAGATGACCAGACTTAACTTTTTTAGATTTTTGTACCTGGATTATTGAGCATGCATCAGGGTATTTACCTAAAATTATTTTATTTTTCTATTATATATATATTTTTAATAACTGGATTGGTGCTACTTTACCTAAAGAAACACAAGATTATCAGACGATGAAATGCTAACTGGTTAGCAACTGATAAAACACATTGTGTATTTTCTGCTGTTGATCAACAATTCAGAGGTAACTTTGGAGCATCTAAACAAAAGGATGATCCAAACAAGTTGTTAAACTTCACGAGCACTTCCATCTACGTAATGAACTTCATAAAGTGTGTGTGTGAATGGTTTGGTTTCAGGAACTGGTCCAGATGCAGATGCTGAGGCAGGATTGGACCACATCTCCTGCTTCTGTGTTTCTGCTCTGTCACATCTGGTTCGGCCTCACAGCTTCACGTCTTCCTGCCCCTGATCTCACTGAAGTGAACGACGTCGAGACAACTCGCGGGGAAACCAACTGGAAAGATGTGCAATATGTGCAAACTTTAAGCATGAGGTCACCCCCCCCCCCCCTCACTTCCACCTAAACGAGGAGAGACAGCAACGAGGGAGAGGCTGCAGAGGAAGCAGGTGCAGCTGGAGGAATCAGAACAAAAACAGGATTCAGAGCAACGGAAAGGAAAAACGGCTGAGGGACTTTTTGTTTTCTGAAGCTCCACCAGGGTTGTTCTTGCACCTGATTAAAAAAAATATGTAATAATTTGTGAGCAGACTTTGCTTCTGGCTGATGGGAGGGCTGGTAAGGAAGCAGATGGAGGATTAAAGTTGGCCTAATTGTTACCACCCAGCAAACACAACCCCCCCATCTGCTGGAGAGGGGAGCTCCTCAAGGGTCTCCAAGAGCTGCTGCTGCGGTGTCCATCTCCAACCTCTCCAGACCCCTTCAGAGTCCGTTACATTTGGCTTTAACTACATCCACTGCTAATCGTTTTACAATAATACAATATATACAAAAATATTAATAGTGATGTGACAACAGGCAGGGAATACAATTTTATCGTACAAAATGTATTTTTCTAGCTCTTTTATTAAGAATCTGTCTTCTTGGCTGCTTTGGAAAGCTGCCGAGTGACAGCAGGGCCCCTCTGACAAACTGCCAGACCAGATCAGCTGATCAACTCAAGGTTGCTGAAGCTGCAGCTTTTCCTGCAGCTCAAACCTCCTCGTCTTGTTTAATGCAGAACTCGTGTTGGATGAGATGATCGATTACTGATCAGAGGTTTATCCAGTTATCTGTATGGAGGACGCAATGTGACAAAATTAAATGAATACAAAATAATGAAATGTATCTAAAAAAGCTAAGTCTGGTCCTCTGTGTAATGTTATGTCTGCTCCTCAGTGTGGACACCATCCAGACGGGCAGCACTTGGAGATACTTAGTCAGGCTTTATTAACTCTTGAACACCAACACATGTACAACTCACGAGCGTCACTCTACAACCAACGGTGCATCACCTAATGTGTCCCCTAGTGCCCCAGTACCAACACATTGGTTCCTAGTGTCAACTCACGAGCGTCACTCTACAACCAACGGTGCATCACCTAATGTGTCCCCTAGTGCCCCAGTACCAACACATTGGTTCCTAGTGTCTGCTCACACAACATCTCCCCTTTTTAGCTTAGCTTCCATACTAATGCTTTTAAACTTAAATTGTCCTTGTTGAATTATAAACATGCTGAACAGACATACCAACACCCTTTTAAATGCTTTTACCAAGTGAACAGATTATACTAGCACTTTATCATTAATATTACAAACAACTATAACTTTGACCTATCTAGGGGTCAGGGTCGACTACCTGGGTCCCCAGAGCTGTGCAGGGATTATTCTGCCCTGTGGGCCACAGCTCACTTCTCTATGACTGCTATTTACAAGTCCAGTCTCTGCGGGATACGAACAACCCGTCCCGACCTGGTGACTGTGGAGCCATCAGGAATCACTCTGATGTGTGACCTGTTCCTTCTTAGACTCCCAGACGGCATGTCGATGTTGTATGACCGTGGGGTGTTCGCTGGACTGCTGATAGTCCCCGAGTTGTTGGTGTTCTTCACCCAGACTCTTTGTCCTGGGTTGAGCTCTTGTTTAGTCTGTGCTCTGTGTCTCTTGTTGAACCAAGAACCTTGCTTCTGTTTCAGCTCCTGGTCTTTTCTCCGGAAGAGATGAAGATCTGGCCATCTTGGTCGTAGTTTGTCTTCGCTGACCGGCAAAGGTGTCCTGATGTTGCGACCCATCAATAGTTGTGCCGGTGATGATCCTTGTGCCAGGGGTGTGGCCCTGTATGCCATGAGAGCCTTATGTGGATCCTCTCCCTTCTTCAGGAAAGATTTCACCGTCCTTACAGCTCTCTCTGCTTCCCCATTACTCTGTGGATAGTGAGGACTTGAGGTGACATGAGTAAAATCATAGTCCCTTGCAAAGGCTGCAAACTCCGCCGCTGCAAACTGGGGGCCATTGTCCGTGACAAGGGTTTCAGGGACCCCGTGCCTGGCAAAGATCGCCTTCATTTTGTTGATCACCGGGACAGCAGTAGTAGAGGTCAGGTTCACCACCTCAATGTATCTGGAGAAGTAATCTATTACCACCAGGTACATGGCACGTTCCCACTGGAACAGATCTGCTGCGACCCGCTGCCATGGCCTCAGAGGAAGTTGTGTTGACATGAGAGGTTCTGGTCTCTCATGAGCCTCTCGCACGCACGCTGTGCAGTTTTCAACCTTGAGTTTGATTTGTTTGGTCAAACCCGGCCACCAAATGGACTGTTGTGCTCTAGCAATGCATTTTGTCATGCCCTGGTGACCTTCATGAACCAGGTTAAGCATTTCTTCCTGCATGCTGGCTGGAATAACAAGTCTTTCACTTTTCATTAAAATTCCCTGCACCACAAGGAGGTCTTGGTGGTACTGCCAGTACACTTGTAGTTCAGGAGGGAGGCTCTTCCTGCTGGGTGGCCAGCCTGTTTG